>JBBMFX010293353.1:0-19226 GCA_037832545.1 Rhabdalestes septentrionalis
GCAGACACAGTCAGCTACCCAATGAGAATTTTTATTCAATCCGAGCACAGATATTGACTCGTATTACTCGTATGATAATCGTACTCATCAAAAGTGCTTTATCCATACCGGATACTCGTTTCAGCCGAATATCCGGCTCATCCCATATATTTTACCTATTTAGGCTACGTCCCCAAATAATTTAAGAGAAATATTTCCTAGTTATTTGGCATACTTGCTATTATCACATGGCATAACAAGAACTTAGTACCTAAGACAAGCCCAAAAAATTAACTCAGTAAATAGCTTTTTTGGACATTTTATTGGTTATGCAAAATATTGTGAGGTTTGTTATTGCAATATTACTGAAATTAAGAGTCTCAGTGATCTGGATGTTATTGGGTGCAACACTGGACTCAAGCAGGTGATTAGAGCCAAGAAGTGAGCATCATTTACACCACTGTCAATAAAAACAGTTTGGCATCATCGTTCAATCAGGAGAAGCCTCGCTTTCATTTTCAGAGTGTAAATGGTGCTCAGTGAAATGAAAAAGGCACTGAAAAATGAGCACAAAGCAAAATTAGCAAATCACATGTTAACAAGACCAGCTGTGGTGGTCTAATGGGCTCTAATGAGGATGGTGTTTATGCGCCTGGGCTGGCTTGACAGCTTGGCATTTAGCCACATCTTGCAGGCTCTCTGAATGTTGGTGAAGGTATATAAAAAGGCAGCTGATAGATTTACCAAACAGAAACCTGTTCTGGAATTGGCAGGGCTTTGCAGAACGTCCCTATGCAGGTGACCACAGAAAAAAAAAAACATTGATCTTTTCCTCCAATTTTGAAAGCTCTAAGGCAAGACTGCATGACTTGATGCATGATTGCCCACATCCCACCCCCTCCAAAGAGTAAATGAATGAAAGAAAGCACATGGGACAGGCGCTGTCAGACACTAACAGCCAATTGTCAGATTCAATTAATTAGTGTGAGAAAACTATGATGGCGTGCGAATGTGTTGAAAGAGTGTAGAGGAGAGGAATAAATGAACATCTGTAGTGCTGCATGTGTATGTTTGGGGGTAAGGATGAGAGTGATTGATTAGCTATAGCATTATATAACTTATACACACACACACACACACACACACACACATATATATATATAAATTTTTATGCATTGCAGTGTGGACATCATGCCTCAAGTCTGGTATGAACGTAAGAACAGCATCTTCATTTAATAGCAGTTTGACAGAACAGATATATTTAGGTCATATTTATCAGACCAAATGTTTGTACTAGTAAATACTTCATAGTGAAATTCCAAAGAAGTTTCCTATACAAACCATCAGCAAACAAAAAAAAAAACCCTCAGAATTGTAATTAATTATTTTCTAAATTTTGTCCCATTTTTTGTGAAGTAGGGTGTAGGAACATAGTTCTAAAGCTTGGGCATCATGGAAACATGACAGTTAAATCATACTTTTACTTAACGAATCACATGACTTTTCAGAGAATACTGCAAAAAAAGTATATTAAAATATCTCTGATTTATTGTCTCTGTACTCTGAATATTTTACCTGACATATCACTCAATACTACATTTTTTCTTGCTTAAATGTAATATGTATATTTATTACATTAATTAAATATTTATTTGTACATTTTAAGCAAAGTTTATGTTTGTTTAATAGTGAGATGAAATTTGAGATCCTTATTAGTATGTGGAAAAATAAAGTTTTCAATCGCAACCTTTATTTCATACACTATGTTAATGACATTTGATAAATTACATTTCAGCTTGAAAATACACTTTTTAGCTTCACTGTTGTAAAACATAGAAACTCTTTTTCTACCATGTGAACCTTTGCTGATGCACATGAAAGCAAATTTCAAATATGGCCAATCGAATCCAATCGTTGTAAGCACATACATTGAATGTAGATACAATCACCAACATAACTAACCTTGTCGTTATTTACTTCTCCTGATTTTCAAAGGCTTGCTGATTTCGAATGGTACATGTATTACCAACTGATAATGTGATGTTGTTGTACAGCACATAGAGGAGAACACTAACTACCAGCTGTACTAAACGATGCCACTCTCCCCACTCTAATTTGGACTCATTGTAACGTCCCCAAGGAATGAACCTGCAATTTCCCCAAGACAGGGCCGTAGACTTCCTATTGAGATTTTATCTTTCTTGGCTAAGACATAAAGTAATTTCATCATTTCAATGAATATCTGAAAGTCAAGAAAGTACCCTGCCTCTAAGACACATTTCTGAATTCACCACAAAGAAGGAAAAACTAATGCCTACAAAACTGTCTGTGTGTTTGGCAGTGCACTAACACGCAAGTGATTTCTATGCATTTCTAATAAGGGACAAGGGAAATGCATAGGTAAACTGTCATGTTTGGATTGACAACTGCATTATGACAACAACCTGTTAACATGCAATAAGTGACCACATTAAATTCAGAACAGCTATTAATTCCTCTCTTTACCTTCCATTTCTTACTCTCCCTCAACACGAAACTATATGGTGATAACAGATTCGGATATTTAGCAGGACAGAGTCCATTAAGTTTCTTTACCTTGTCAGGCATATTGGATATTAACAGCAAGAAGGGATTTTTTTCAGATGTACTTTTCTTTCACAGTTCATATTCAGTGTCTGAAAGGATGACAAATGCATTACACAAAAGCAGCTAATAGATTTATCATTACATTACACTGATGACCTTCAGATAATCGGTTACCCCAATGTTTTCCAGAACCTGATTTGCTTAGAGAATTCAAGCGTGTAAAAATAACAGAAAATGCATGGTGGTATAAATCACTCCTATAGCAGCAGAATCTTTTTGTCCGCAAGCTCCAAATTTCAGAATGCCAT
This sequence comes from Rhabdalestes septentrionalis, assembly GCA_037832545.1. Classification (NCBI taxonomy): domain Eukaryota; kingdom Metazoa; phylum Chordata; class Actinopteri; order Characiformes; family Alestidae; genus Rhabdalestes; species Rhabdalestes septentrionalis. The sequence goes on from JBBMFX010293353.1 coordinate 2,874, forward strand.
GTTGAGCACAATGTAGGGGTCAGTTTCCCAGGATTGGAGTGGATGATGCCATCCTCCACCTGCTGCACCTACAGCCACCTAGACAAGCCAGTATGTAAGTAAGTAAAGCTTTATAGTCATCTCAGCCATATACATATACTGTAAAAATATCATCTTCCTGGACCATTGGTACAACAAAGAACACAACAGAGGATTAAAAATGAATATATTTATTTATAAATATATCTAAGTTTACAAATACTTCACTTAGGGAGCCAGTATGTAAACTTATATTTACTAGTGCTGTCAATCGCATTTAATCGCACATCAATACAGTTGTTAAAAGAAGCAGTTTTTTATCATTTATTATTGAATACAAGCCTATGACTTAGGCTACAGTTGTCATGACATTTTTATCACTGACTGAACCAAACCTATGAAATAGGTTACAGTATATGACGGTTGTAAGTTTTGATACACTTCCTAGTTTCTCAAATAAACCCAGCCACAGTTATCATTGCTATTTCCAGCCCTATTCAAACCCAGAACACCCTGCTGCCTCTCCTGTCTCCTAGCTCTTGCATTCTTCTTGTGAAGCAATTTTTTGCGAGCTAAATTGATATCAAATTGAGATTACAAACAGTACGGATGAACTTTAACTATGAATGTAAACCTGCCCTTGACCTGCTCTTTATATGAGTTTTTAAGTGGCTCTTGAAAATCTCATGCACCCACAGGCTTTTTTCTTCACGCTAACAGAGCTAATGCTAACACAACAAGAGTCTTGTTTTGTAGTACTACATGTCTGCCAACTAGTGGCAGGGCTTAAAGCATTAGTTGCGTTAAAAATATTAACGCATAATTTTTTTCTGTGATTAATTTATCTAATTAACGCGTTAAATTCCCAGCCCTAATATTTACACATACATATCTATACATATTTATATATTTATACACACACATATATTTAATGCTCCCTTAGCCTGCACAAATTCTCTCATTATTCACAGGAATATAGAATGGCCAATGAAAGTTGTGCTGAGTGAGGAAAAGAGTAAAAATCGTTGGTGGAAATGAGAAATCACTGTCTCCTGTCACTTCCATCTTCCTTTGGTGGCTGGATGTGTAGATTGTTCAGGAATACCAGTAACTTGGCATGTACATGGACAATAAAATGGTCTGGACTTTCTAAGAAGACTCTGATGCCTTATATAATATATTAAGCATCCACTCCACAGTACTGGTAGAAGAACATTTAACAATAAACCCACCAGTATAATGTGCTCCCCTGAACCCCACAGAAAAACTTTCCCACCCACTGCCATCAGACTCACTGTGCAAAACCTGCAAATGCTGGGTGGCTTAGTGCTTGGGAGGTTGCCCCTGGAATCAGAAGGTTGGGGAGTTGAATCCCAGGACTACTAGTGTCATCCCTGAGGTACCCTTAAACAAGGTGCCATCCCCACACACACCCTGGGTGCCCCTCATTGGTGGCAGCCCCGGCTTCACTTGGTGAATGGTTTAAATGCAGAGAAAGAATTTTGCACTGTTCATATTGTGTGCTGTGGTTTGTTCACACATGACTATAAGGGGCCATTTTCTTTTATTAATGCTTCTGTTAATGTAATGTATATGTAAAAAATTTAAGCAATACAGGACAAGAAGTAGTGATATTATATTTATACTCTTAGTTGGAGGAAGGCCACAAATTACCAACAGAAAACATGTGGAGTAAAATAGTGAGTCACTTTCTGATATCTGTATTCTTCAGAAAATCACAGTTTTTCTCAGTCAGCACAAGCTCAAGAGATTAACTAGTACTACATTTTAATTCTGTACATAAAGAGTTAAATTACCACATTTTTGCCTCTGCATCACTTCCCTTTTGGCTAACTTATGTCTATTTATCTCTTAAATTCTGCTGAATTATGTGACACTAATCACAATGTATACCATAACATGTTAGACAGCCTCAGTTTTAGACGCATTACTTTCAATGTTAGATTATATGAGAGGCTTTTTTAAAGCCAAAGACTGACATCCCATGAAATGAAGCTGGAGTGTATGTTTGGACAGCAGTCTCCTGTCCACTCTGATCCTTCCAATGCAGCTTATATATTTGCATGCGGTTGGGCAGGCAGGGCAAGCAGCAGATGGATTCCCAGCTGCCCAGATAAAGTATGATTTCCTAGCTGATTTTTGCAGCTGGTTTTTGCAGCTGACCATAGACAAATCAATATGATGTGGTGTATTTATATTAGTTTTGTATTTGTATTTAGGTTTTGTATATTGCAGTATCAGTGGTCTTTGCCACATTTTAAACCTGAAACAGTGGTCTTTGGACACACTAGCAATCAGCTTTGCAGGATATCATTATTACTTTATTAATTCAGTTTGCAGAACACTTTACACTTTGATGATAAGGGGCCTAGTATTTCTCGCTTAAAAAATCAATTTTTGGCATCAAGAGACAGGTTGGGTGAGCCACATTTTTAATTTGTGTGGAGAGAGAGTCTTCGTAATCATGGATAATGATGCTGGAAAGGAATAAATCTTTTAAAAGCCCAAAAGTGAAGTAAAAACCCAGAGCAAAACAAGACAAGTCAGTTTTAGGTTTTAGTTCCAGTTGAACTGTCTAATGGCCTGAGGGAAGAAACTGATGCCCATTTTGGCATTGAAGGGTCCATATGCTACAGAACCCTTTGCCAGATCATAGGTAGTAGAAGAGTGTGTGTGCGGGTGTGTGGGGTCAAGCACAATGTCAATCGCTTTGCGGATGCAGTGTGTGGTGTAAATGTCATTGACAATGGGAAGAAAGACCCTGATGATTTTCAGGGCTGTCTTCACAATCCTCTGTAGGGTCTTGCAATCTAAAACATTATGATTTGCATACCAGACTGTGATCCAGCTACAGGGAATTCTCTCTAAGGCCCCTAACATTTTGTGGATAGGGGGTGGAAGGTGTGTCGCCTCTGTATCTGCAGAAAATAGAGATGCTCCTGGGCTTTCTTGAAGATTGATCTGGTGTTAAGGGACCACATGAGGTTCTCTCTGATGTTAACACCAAGGAACTTGGTGCTCTGGATGATCTTCACTGCTCAGTGCTCAGCAGGGAGTGATCATGGTGCACCCTCCTGAAGTCAACAACTATTTTGTTTTATTCACATTCAGGGAGAGATTGTTGGCTTTGCACCACTCCTCTGCACCTCCTTTCTATTTGCTGCCTCATCATTCTTGCAAAGCCACCACAGATGTTTTATCGGCAAACTTAATGTAACTTGTAGTTCGAGCTGTGCATTTGGTGATAATCTTGGAAACAGTGACATCATTGATCCACTAACTGATGTAGCCAGTGTCTGATGCCGTGTACTCCTCCAGGTTGGTAGAGCCCCTGTAGGTTGCAGCCTCCTCAAGCAGGTCCCTGTGCTTAAAAACCAGAGATGTTTTTATTCCATCCAGCAAACTGTCCAGCATATTCACCCCCTCGCTGAAAAGTACTGATGAAATGTATGTAGAACAGACTTTAGATTTGCAGGATTTCAATCTCTGGAGACTATAAACAGCCCATCAGGAAGACTGTTTTGGAATTCACTGATGACTCTGTACATTTCAGCCAATACTTTGTTGGGTAAGATGTACACCAAAAATATAAGTAGGGTGGTGAACTCCCTCAGTAAATATAATGACCTGCATCCAACAGTCACAAGCTCCAGCAGCAGTGAGCATTAGCTTGAGATCAGCACAGCATTCACACACCAGACATTGTTCATGAAAACATATAGACCTCCTTTTTTCATCTTGATGGTCAGTTCCACATTACAGTCGCTACAGTACAGGTAGCATGTTGCTAATCTGCATAGCCATGTCCAGAATGCTGTCGCTGAGCCATGTCTCTGTAAAAACAAAAACACAGCTCTCTCTGAACTCACACTCATTGGTTTGGTGGAGTTGGATGTAGTCCAGTTTATTGTTCAGGGAGAAAACATTTGCGAGGAATATATATGGGAGTGCTGGTCAGCTAGTGTGGATTTTATTAAGAGTAGGTCCATGTTTGAGGGAAAGCCTTGTCACTTGATTCAGGACAGTATCTACCAAGGTAGGTGGTATAATTGATACTTTGTGTCTTACAAAGACCTGGATAAGACCTAATGAGTATGCTAAATGAAGCCGCAACACTAGACTGAGTCATTTGAGGTGGGGCCAACATTTCACAGAAATTCTCTAGACAAAAGTAGGAGAACAGATTATATGTTAACTTCTTTTTAAATTCTTCTTCTGTCGATGTACAGGTAGGTGGTAGAGTTTAGATTCTCTGCCCGAACCCGACACGGCCTGAGCCCAGGTCCTCAGGACCTGGTCGTGGCGCCATCTGTAGCGCCCCTGGGAAAGTGCGATCTTGCAGCCTGACAAGACGTATTGGAGACTTGCGTTGGGCGCGTTGCAGAGTGCGCAGCTTTCCTCCTTCCCAAACCACTGGTTGAGGTTGCGAGGACAGGGAAGCATGTCATAAGTTGCATGAATCAGGTAACTGACCCTTGCCTGTGGGATCCTCCACAGATCTGACCAAATGATGTTCCGGCTGACGACTCCCTCCCAGGTCGTCCAGCCTCCTTTTCTGCCCTGCGACACGGCCTTGATCTTATAGTGCTCTTCCTCTGTTCTCGACACCTCTGCCACCACCATCTCCTTCCTCTCCTTGCAGTTTGCCTTGGACCAGAACTGTGGCGCTTCTCCCCATCCTAGCCCTGCTCTTCCAACCTGGACTCTGCCGATAATCTCCTGGTGTTGCAGCCTGCTGATGACTTGGTCAACCTCCACTTGGGCCTTCCACTTCCGGCCAGTGGAAACCATGACGTTAGCGTTCCTCACTGACAGGTAAGTGGATTCCCTTAACTCGTACACCAGCCTAGTCTTTTTTTGCTTGTAACCCAGACTAATGGACTGTAGTGGGAACTGCAGTGTGTTCATCCCAAAGAGGCCCGTTTCGGAAAGGCACTGTGGCAATCCCAGCCATTTTCGTTGAACAAGTTGGCTTTTTTGCCATCTTACTCACGACAGATGATGGGATCTCGCTCATTTTCAGGGGCCACATCACCCTCCTGAAGAGTGTGAACTGATAGCACCAAACCTTGTATTTCCCAAGGAGTTGGCTCCGATCGATCTTCCGCAAGCCATCCATGAGCTGTTTCATAACAGACCTCCCCATGTGCTTGTCTGACAGATCTGCGGTATACTGCCTTCCCAGCCTTCTGATGGGTTGTTCAGCCAGAAGGGGGATTTTCTCTCCCCTGACGGTGAAGATGGTGTTGTCATTTCTGATTCCCCTTCTGAGTGACAGACTATGAGACTTAGAAGGTTTGATCTTCATTCTGGCCCATGACATCAACTCGTCCACCCTTCCCAACAGCCGGGATGTACATGCTGTTGTCTGAAGGTGGCTGGTTACGTCATCCATGTAGCTCCTCACTGGGGGAGGACCAGATAGTAATTTGATTCCTCTAACCACTTGTCTTGCTCCAATGAGGATTATCTCAAAGGCTGCCATAAACAAGATTGGGGAGATGGCACACCCCATTGCAATTCCCACCTCCAACTGCTGCCACCCGGTGGTGAAGTCTTGGAGGGCAAAGCACATCTGCAGGTCACTGAGGTATAGCGCTACCAGGTTCTTGATGCGAGGAGGCATGTGGAAGAACTCCAAGGAGTAGTTGATCAGCTGATGTGAACCATATGCATTAGTGAGATCGGGCCAAACTACATGCAGGTCGGTCTTCTCCCGCTTGGCCTTCTGGATCTGGTTCCAGATCATCGTAGAGTGCTCTACGCACCCTGGAAAACCTGGAACCCCTGCTTTCTGGCAGCTGGTGTCAATATAGGTGGTCATCCTCTTGGCCAACACTGAGAAGAAGATTTTGCCTTCCACGTTCAGCAGGGCGATGTTTCTGAATTGGCCGATGTCCTTGGAGTTTGCTTCCTTTGGGATGAAGACCACTATGGCCCTTTGCCACTCTGATGGAATGCACTGCTTTTCCCAGACAGTTCTCATTAGATACCATAGCAGCTCCAGTACCTTGGGACAGTTCTTATATAGCTTGTAGGGGACTCTGTTGGGGCCTGGTGCTGATGAAGACCTTGCCTTCTTCACGGCTTGCCTGACTTCGCTAAGCTTGGGGGGCATGATGTTGAACACAGCCGTCGGTGGCGCAGGCAGCAAACTTTTACAGAGACATGCGCTGTTTTTCCCAGACAGTTCTCATTAGATACCATAGCAGCTCCAGTACCTTGGGACAGTTCTTATATAGCTTGTAGGGGACTCCGTTGGGGCCCTGGTGCTGATGAAGACCTTGCCTTCTTCATGGCTTGCCTGACTTCGCTAAGCTTGGGGGGCATGATGTTGACCACAGCCGTCGGTGGCGCAGGCCGGGGCACGTACCCTGGTGTTCATAGTGGGATGTCTCTTCACCGGTCACTGCACTGCCTTTTGACATGCTGTTCCATTTGCTCCCTGGTGATTTCGAGCTTCCCGGACTTGTTTCCCTCCAGCAATTGCCTAGCGTGTCTAAAGGGGTCATTGAAGAAGTTGGCTCGCTCTTTCTCCTTTTGCTTGCTCCGCTTGCTGATGCGTTCCACTCTTCGGAGGCTGGCAAGCCTTCACCTCACCTCCTCCCACAGGACTTTCAGACCTTCTTTCTCTGCGTGGGGTGCCTTCCTCCAGCTTTTGCGGAGTTGTCAGCATGTTTGCACAAGCTGGGTGATCTCTCTTTCCCTCCTCCCCCTTTCTCTTGGAGCAGTTCTCTGTTTGTAGATTGCTTCGCCAAACCTGTCTTTGCAGGCCTTGTATATTACGTCTCCAAACAAATTGAGCTTGGCTTCGGCGCCTCCACGCAGCTTTTCCTCCAGAATCTTTATCAGGTCTATATCCAACGTGTGCCATACCTCTGCTTCGTCTGCCTTGGGCCATTTGAGCTTGTTCCTTCTTGCTGGTTTGGTCTCTGCTTGTGGCTCTGTACCATGTGGGGTAGTGGGAATTGGGTGTTGCTGCCCCTGCCAAGGCTCTGCCTCCTCCATGGGGCTTCCTTCTTCTGTCCCTCCTCTGCCTTCAATGACACTGGGTCCATCGATGCTGTGGTTTTCTACCTGGCTTCTGGTCCCTCTTGTCTCACCCGCTGCTGTGGTGCAAGATCGCTGTTGGCCTTTCTGATGGCATTTTGCCTTCCCCTGGTGGATTCGCAGTCCCCTGTAGGTGGTCACGTTCTCCTATCCACATACACATTTCCGGAGGATCCTCTGCTCATTGACTGGAGTTCTGATGTTCGCATTATCCGTTTCCATTGCCATTGCCATTACCGTGTGGTCCATCCTGTTAGGCCCATCTTCCATCCCGCCTCTCGGAAGGCCTACGAGTTGCCTTCATGTGTTTTCTGTAGTTCTACGTGGGTGTCCCTCTTGCCTGGGACTAGTGGGTTAGGTTACTAGCCGCCCACTCCCAAATACAGTCTTTCCCTGCTGCCATCCAGTCTTTCCTGGCTGTCCTCCAGTCTTCCCTGGACTCCAACTGCCCTGTTCACAGTAGTCACTGGGGTTTCCAAAACTTCAGACGATGTACAGGTAGGTGGTATAACCTGCTTGGCATTGCTGCCTGTCGCACCTCCTCCGGTGCCCATGGGTCAGCTGCAGGGTTTTCTTAATATAACTACACAGGATACACATACCTCTTTTTCTCTAATTGCTGTCTACAGGCTACCAGAGCATTAAATAGAGCTATTCATTAATCGGATTTTAATATGCACTGAAATCTGAATTTTTTTTCCATTTTATATACTGTAGGCTTTAATCAAAATGCAATGGGGTGTTTTCACTTCTGCGATCCCACCTTTATATTAACCCTGGCACTTGGTGTCCTAGCTTTAAAATAGGTACATAGTCATATACTCACATCTGCCAGTGCTTTTAGTGTTATTGAAAATCTCCCAGATTTATCAATCACTGCTGGCTCTCCAATTGGTCCAACAGACTTAGAAAACCTAATTGAAACCTCTTTCATCAACATTAACACTGCACCTTTAAGATGTAAAAGAATTATTGCTCCATGGTACAATGATCAAACATGTGCCTTAAAGCAAAATGTTTGAAAATGAGATCATAAATGATGATTAATCAAGCCAGAATCTTTCCATTCTGTCTGGAAGGAGAACCTTAGAGACTACAGCAGAACACGTACTGCAGCATGCTTAGCTTATCTATCATCTTTCATTTAATCTAACACAAAAATTGATTTCTAGGATTAATTCTAAACTCATTAAAAATCATGGAGGTAACAAAACATCTGATAATTGCAGTTGTCATGGTTTCCTTTGAAAGGAGCTGGAGGAGACACATGTGCCAGAGTAACCAAAGAGGAAGAACAGAAAAACAGGGCAAAAAGTGACAAAACTGAAGGCTCCCTCAGGCTCATGCTCAATGATAAGGCTCCCTGTAGGCATTGACTGATCAAAAGAAAGAGTAAACAAAATGCTTTAACTGTGTAGGGTGTACAACAATCACAAACCAAGCACTTAGCCAGGGGGCAGGAAACAAGGTCAGAAGAGCTTGATTTAAAATCAGTCTCAAGTACATGTCTGTAAAGCAAAGCAGAATATCTGTGAGAAGCATCAGCAAAACAAACACACACAAATGCAAAGAATAAGGAAGGCCAGTCAAAGAGGAGGAAACAAATAAAGACCAGATGTGAGAAAAGAGAAGGTTATATTGAAACAAGGCGACGTAACATGAGTGTGAAAATGTCAGGATGTCAGTATAAACCTAGAACAGGACATGACAAAACAATGATTCAGACAGAGGGGCAACATGATGTAAATAAAGAGCGAGGTATGATAGTTGACGTAAACAGATAGAGAAAAGAATGCATGGAGAAATAAACAAAATCAATGCAATACAGTAAAAGCAGGTATGTAAATTACACTAAAATTCATGAAAACAAAACCGGAGATAGGGAAAACCACAAACTAGAAGAGCCCAAAGCTCAGCAGTCTGGTTTTCTTTTTAACAATAAATTCAAAGCTATTAGTTAAGAAATTCCAAGAAGAAGTCTCACTCCACCACATGTGCTGCCTGATACAGCTGTTGCAGATAATCAAAATTTAGATGCAGCTGAGAGGCTGGTAATCTTTAATCCAGGCAGAACTCAGTACAGATATCAAAACCTGCTACCTCCACACTCAATTCAGGTCCAACTTAAAGGAAGCATTACCACTAATAAGCAGGCTCTTTTTGGAATAATAAACTGTCTTAGTGGTGTATTCACAAAAAAGTCTTTTAAAGAGGACATATTATGCAAAAGTAACTTAGGGTTAGGGTTAGGATTTGTGAACACAAGCTGTCACTGACACTGTCCTTTCAAAAATATTTAAAATGAGTAATAAAAAAAAAATGTCTGACTAACATAAAAGCATGAAAAAATTAATAGGCTATAAATCTTAAACAATAGGTCTACATAAGAAATAATAACACTTGCCTTGTACCTTCTCTCAATTGCTGCAAAATCAGAGACAATTTTTAGTTGTGGAGATAAGCTAACATCATCATTGCCCAGACTCTTTAAGCACTCATTAGAAAAAGAGAGATTTAAATCAAACTAAGAAAAAACAAAACCTGTGTCTGAACAGACTCTATCAACATTTCAGTGTAGCTGCCTTCAAACTTCACATCATTACCAAAAATGTGACTTTATATGACAATTTCAGCGAGTATCTCATCGTCTACATAAAAAAAACCAATCTGATTACAGTACAGAAAAACCAGAGCCCTCAAGTTAGTGTGGAGTGCCTTCTGCTCGACATAACAAGCTTGTAAATACTATTGCAGTGTTCAGCATCAGCAGAACTGGACACTGCATCCTTGTAGCACAAAGCTAGTTTGCTCATGATGGGGAGCCTCTCTTGTGCACCATGCCAAAAAACATTAAGGTTCACAGTCCCACTCACAGCTGCTTGAAATGCTGCATGTCCAAACTTGCTGAAGAAGTTGTTGGTTGGACGACACACACTTGCTTCAGAAACTCAATGCCAGGTCATATGCTCTTGAGGCAATGAGAATTGAGAGAAGTATTTATCACAAACTTCTTTTGCATACCAGCATTTCAGACTGAAGGAACTCCCAGTACAGAGGGAAGTGGCTTGTGTGGTGTTCTGCTGCAGAGAACCAGGAGTTCCAATGTGTGGCACAAGGAGTGGGTGGCATTGTTGCCTTACAGTTTAGCAGATTGGCTGCCAAGCGATACAGACACCTTCTTTTTCACCCTCCTGCCATGAAGAACATCTAACTAAAGTACATCATGAATGCATTGAGTTCAGTGAAGGGTTTGAGAAGTACACCACCAATCAAATTATTTATGTGCAAATTCACCACGCGGGTTATGTGAACTGACTGTGGAAACAAGAACTTCAAAGCTTCCCGATACGCTTTCAGCATGTGGGCTGCATTGTCTGTATCAAAGACAATGACATTTTCATCGACAATGTCAAACTTTTGAAGTGTTTTGACCACTGACATTGAAACTATGGAGATCCAGAATATTGGAGTCTGCAAGATATGCAAAAGGTTTTCCAGTCATCTTTTTCCACAGGTGAGACCAAGATGTGAGTACACATCTGCCCTCAGCATCTGGTGTCTCATCAAAGATGACAGCAACTGGTTTCCCCAATCCTTTTCATTTCTATTCTGCCTTTTCCTTTAAATAAAGATCTCCCAGGTTTTTCTCTTGCCGCTGCTGAGGCTTAGGAATGCTGGGAATATTTACAACCTTTACTGACTGAAACTGCCACATCAGAGGATCCCAATCTTCACATAACTGCAAAAACACAATTACTTAATAACTTTATAGAATAATGAGCAAACACCACCATACATATCATCAGATCTGCACCAAAATATGATCAATCTAACATCCACTTATCATACTGAAAATAAATAGTTAATTTACATAAATTACACAGATATTTACTGTTTAATTTAAAGTACATTTTGTTGGAAACATAACAACCTTTAGTCATTCTAATCTATTCTTTAAGACTTTACTAATAAACACAATAATGTTTATCTCATTCTATTTGGTGTGCTAGCTTTAGTTAGATTTGCGACCTGAACAAATTTGCTATAGCAAATAGCCTGCGTTGACTAATATGACCACTACTTACCTTCGGCTTACGTTCAGCTGCTGCCATGGTCAGTCTAATTTCAACTTAAGTCATTTGTATCTATAAATAAAGAAAATATTTATATTAACTAAACATAAATACTTACCTTCGGCTTACATTCGGCTGCTTCCATGGTCAGCCAACTTCAGTCATTTGTATCTGCCTTCTCATATTCAAACTTTTGGCTGCCTTATTATGTTTGTGTCCTTTTAGATGGCAATATACTGTGGATTTCCTTTGATAGTCAAGAACTTTATTGCAGGGAGCGCAAAACAATTTGCCCCCACTCTTGTTAAGAACTGAGGGATATTGTTTTTCTCGGTCCTTTGCATTGATAAAAGATGGTAAATTGGACCAGTCTCTCCCCTTTTTGTTGGCCATCATTATTTAAAATGGTGCATGTCAGTAGTTATCGAGCATGGGAAATACTGCCACCAGGATTTGTAGAATAGTTGTGATTTTACATGAAGGATTTTAGGAGATATGGGCAGGATCGAAAATATGTGGCGTCGTGAAAATGTGCATTAAAAAAACGTGCTGATTTCACATGATTGAACAATTTCAAAAGTGCAAAAAAGTGGAGGGACTGTCTAATCAACCATTTTACCTAAGATTTTATCTAAGAATGATAGTTGTTGTCATGTTGGTTTCTGCATAACTGCGTAGAATATATAACATTTTCCAATCAGGATTCTGGCCTAATCACAGCACTGAAACCGCATTAGGAAAGCTTGTCAGTCAACTGTCTGCTGAAAAATGCTTTGTATCTTTGCAGTTTTCTCTTAGAGTGACATTCAACACCATAAACCACTGTATTCTATTCTATGTGCAGTTTCCATAAACAATCATTTGTTTAGTTCCCTCAAAATTAAAAATGCTTCTGGCACCCCTGAACCTCACTATCCATGTCATCCTCTTTGAAAGATTCATGTTTATCAAAAACCAGATGGTTAAAATATTTAGGCCCTATATATTACACACTTTTTATATTACTGTATATATTACACACAACTATTTTAACATGTAATTATTCGTTTTCCTTACCTGAGTGGTGGTAATTAGAGATCCAATATGAATGATGCTTTTGCATAATGAAGACTTTTGCATAATGAAGACTGAAAACTGCTGTGCACTTTGCTGTTTATCCTTCACATGCATACTTACGTATCACTTTGATCACTGTTTATATCTTTATCACCTCCAGACTTGATCCCTCTAATGCCCTGCAGTCAGGATGCTCCAACAAGAACTTAAAGAAACAGAATGTGGCAGCCAGAGTCCTCAATAGAAGAAGGAAAATGTACATTAGACCAATGTTATCAAAATGATGCAGACTCTGTATTGATCACACAATTCTTCTATTAACATTTAAAGCCCTGAATGGCCTCAGCACAGAATCCCTCCATGATCTTTTGCTATGACCCTCAACACTCAATTAGATCTCAGTATACAGAATACAGAATCCCTTTTAAGATTTGGTTTCCCCAAGGTTACTCTCTCCAGCTTTAGGGAGGTTTTCCTTGCCTCACCTTTGGCTTTCACACTAGCACATGGATTCTGTAAAGCTGTTTTTTGTTTAAAATTTTTTTTTAAATTGTTTTGTAAAAAGTGCTATAGAAATGGCACATTGAGACATAAAGACAGGAACTCCAGAAAATACTTTGAAAATACCTCATGTAAAATACAGTATCCCATATACATACAATGCTGTGGTCAGTAAGAAAGGCAGATATATATGCCACAGATAAATTAATAAAACTACTGCTGAAGTAGTTTACTACTTAACATAAACTGTGGTTTGGAGTTCTTTGAAGCAATGATATTGCACAAATTAAGAACGTTTAACAATAATGATGATGATTTGGCAGACAAGAAGACATTGTACAATTTATGGGTGTGTCTAGGTAAGAGGTCTGAGCTGCTGTTTTCAAATTGTAGAGTTCCTCACCCAACACTGAGCCCACCCACTTGATCAGTTTGTCGAGCGTCTTGCTGTCTGCTAATTTTATGTTGCGCACCAGCACACCACTGCATAGAAAGTGGTGCTGGCCACCCCAGACCCATAGAACTTCTGGAAATGGTGTTACAGAGTCTAAACGATTGGAGGCTTTATAAGACGTACAACCTATTTTGACCTCTCTTGTGTGTGACCAGAGAGTTATTTGACCAGTCGCACTTATAATCCAAGTGCACACCAAGTTAAATGTAGCCTTTGAACACATTCATCCATAATTTATTTCAGTGAGCAACAGCTAATTGAAAGGGATCTAGTGCTGGCCTAACCAGGGTGCAGAGTGTCCAGGATCAGTCTCCCAAAGAACTTCATGCATTGTGAAGTGTGTGCAACTAGAGATGATGTTTTCCATAGCAATGGTACTTGATCTGAGGCTCAAGTTGACAATCTCCAGCTTTACCTCACAGAACTACACCACCTGGAGTCCTTGGCAAGATGGATTAGGCATAGTTCTTCATCAATGATGGTGATAGACAATCTGTGGGTGTCAGAGTTGACATCAGCAGAAGAGAGAGTGGAGGTGAGATTGTGGGGGTAGGAGAGAGGTTTGATGAATAGTTGAATTTTCTGTGAGGCACTGATGGAGGATGCCAGAGGGGCAGTGGGTGTTGTGTGGGAGCTATCTCTCCAAACGTCCCTGGTGTTGTTCTGACAAATCCTTTGCTTCAGCTTCCTCCTGTGGCTGTCCATTCCCTCCTTGAACTTCACAGATAAATGTCTTTGTGGAAACAGCGTAACGATTTTACTGGTACAATGTCAGTGTCCTTGCCATGTGGCTCATAAAGAGCCACCCAATTGCTAGTCTCCAGACAATCCTAGGGGGCTGCATTGACATGCTCTGACCACTCAGTCTGTTGTGGTATTCTCTCTGGTGGAACATTTCATGAACTGTGTGAAGGTGCTAAGTGTCCTGTTCAGAGAGGTGCAATTGAAGGCCCCAGAGAACAAAAGTATCTCGGTGCGTCTTGCGGTCAGAGAGTGTGTGACATCACATGCTGTTGATGCATTGGTTGATGGAGGAATGTAAAAAACAATGATCCATGTGTGAACTCTCTCTATGATTGTAGCTCCACTGCTCACTTCCCGAATGTGGGCTACACACATTCTTAAGCACCAAGGGACCAGGGTGTCACCATCACTCATCATGAAAAACAGTGCACTTCCCATTACCATGCAGATGTATCTGTCTGAACACACAAAAAATTATCAATGTCCACACTATCAGAAATATGGTCTTGAAGGCGTGTCTCAGAAAAGCACATCAAAACGTATTTGTGAAATTCCCTGTTGTATCCAACCAGTGCTGTAAGCTCTTCCATCTTATTGTTCAGTGACTTTGCTTTGTTTATGATAATGGAGGGAAGATAAGCTATGTATCGCCTCTTCCTCTCCTGTTCATCAGAGAGTTGCCCATTCCTCAATGCTCTTATTCCTAGACCTTTTGCTCCTCCTTCACCATCTTTACATCTTCTCCTCCTTATCTTTGTGAAGGAATGTTCCAAATTATCTCTTGATCAATTGTTGTAATTTGCCTCAGCAAGATCACCTGGTTGTGTGTGCACACAATCAGGTCACTGCAGCAAACAGTGTGTTAGAATTAGCAGAAAACAAAAAGCTTTAAAAGGCAGGAGCACAGTAATAACTAGGGCTGGGTTTTGTTGCCGATTTCCTAAACCGATCTGATTCCGATTCACAAGGTCATGATCCGATTCGATTCTCGATCCGATTCTATTCGATTGTATATCGATTTAATTACAAATATCTTTGTGTTAATACTAGTTTGGTTTGGTTATAAATTGACTTGAGTGGAGGATATCCCTGTGTTGACGCACTGTACTGCAATATTACCTGTGGACAGTAAACTTTTCCAATAAGTTTTTATTTTTTAATTCATCTAATCCAACATTCTAAAATTGTCTATTTAAATTGAAACAACTGCTGCACATGAAGAAAATGAATAACTAACAGGAACAGTGTGTGTATGTGTGTGTTCCAGGGCTTATTTAATTTCTTACATTTAAAACAATGCCAAAGCTAGTCGCCCTGTTTTGAAAACGTCTATTTGACAATGAAATGATAACCAGAAAAGTGGCTGAACAACTTTAACCATAAAATTGGTTGAAAAAAATAAAAAAAACAACAATGACCACAACTGGTTAAAACTATCAACACTAGCTCAGCAACCACAGCAAATACAGTCTAGGAAATACTGCTTGACGGATAAGACTCTCTTACTCTTCAGATCGATCCGCGAATTTTTGAATCGATACCGATAGTGATCGGTGAATCGATTCTTTGAACCCAGCCCTAGTTATAACTCTCTCAAACATAATAGTCAGAGATAGCACTGCTTATTGTTATTAAACATACCAGATTATCTTTGTAAAAAAAACAAGAGAGTTTAAAAAGCACTAGTGTTTTCCTGGTATCCACCAAACCTAGCTCTATCCAGAGTGTGAAGCATGATAATTCACTTCAGAATACACCTGTCCACTGCTCTACAGTCCAGTGGAGACATTTGCTCCAGCAGGTACAGGGCACTGGGATTTAAGGCTTGTGTGCAGCTATATAGAAACTTATATCATGAAGTCCCTGACACATAATTCTTGTAGTGATGCTGCCTCCAGAAGAATTTTGGAACTCGTTAGTGAGCAGTGATAACGGCGATATAAATAAATGGCGTAACTAACGGCGATACTTTTTTCAGTAACGAGTAATCAAACAAGTTACTGTTTCCCCCGTTACAGCGCCGTTACCGTTACTGACAATAAAATGTGTGTTACTATAACTGAGAACACTGAAGCAGTTTTCATGCATGCACCGTCTCTCTCAGCCATCTTTCTATCTCTGGTGTGTGTGTGTGTGTGTGTGGGTGTGTGTGTGAGTGTGTGTGTGTGTGTTCGGGGCCGGGGGCGGGACACATAACCAGTGATGGATAATGATTGGTGTGTCTGTACACGTGGTGTAACCGGGAATGCGATGATTGGCTTAGATTTTGTTAATTTCCATCGTTATAATCTCGACATGCGCTGGCTCGAAGAAAGAAACTAACGCTACGTGTGTTCTACATGGACTACTTAAAGCGCTACATGCGCGCACTGACACACACGCGCTGACACACGCACGTAACCCCCCCCTACGCCGCCCCGTTCGCATATGTGCCCC
>JBBMFX010293461.1:0-19224 GCA_037832545.1 Rhabdalestes septentrionalis
CACACACACACACACACACACACACACACACACACACACACACACACACACACACACACACACACACACACAAAAAAAAGCATTGTTACACTTAATTTGTAGTCCAACTTTTTTTACATTAGGGTTAGATTTATGGTTAAAGTGTTATTCTGTTTTCAATTTATTTCAGTTTTTTTTATGAAAGCAATGTGTCTTCTCTCTACGGTTATAGGATCCTTCAGAATTGGAGACCAGGTAAGGGTGAAAATATCTGTTAGTTCTCCAAAACATGGATGGGCCTCTCACAAGAGTGTCGGTGTGGTTACACATAAGAACATTTACCACTATTATACACTCATACAGTGTGAAAATGTTATCCACACATCATTAAACACCATCTGCATTAAACCCATAACATCTGTCATTATTGATCTACCTCTTTTGGGGTTGGTGGAAGTTTGACTGTAGATTTTCCTGAACATAGATCTTGGAGTGGAATCACTTCTGAAATGGAGCTCGTTTCTTCTGACACAGGTAAGAGCGAGTTCCCTCCGATCATCTGAACAAAGTTCACCAATACTCATGCATTTGGTTTCATGGTCACACCATGAAAAGTTTAGTTTATAAGTGTATAGTTAACAGTTAACCATTGACATGCACAGTGTTCCAGCTGAGCCAAAGGCTAGATATTCTAGTGTGTTTGCAGGGGGGCACATATGCGAACGGGGCGGCGTAGTGGGGGGTTGCGCGTGTCAGTGTGTTTGGGTCAGTGCGCACGTGTAGTGCTTTAAGTAGTCTGTGTAGAAAACACGTTGCGTTAGTTTCGTTCTTCGAGCCAGCGCATGTCGAGCTTATAAAAATTATATTTAAATATTTGGCTGTTCAGAACAGGGGGGCCATAAGGGGGCCTGGCCCTTGTGTAGAACCGAGTACTCTGCCTGATTGGCTTAGATTTAGTAAATTTCCATGGTTTGCCAATCCTCGCATTCTCAGTTACTCATACTACACACTACAACTTACTCTCATACTACAGACACACCAATCATCATCACTGGTTATGTGTCCCGCCCTGGCCACACACAAACCTCAGAGAAAGAGAGGTCATATGCTTTTTTACTTGGGGGGGCCAGGGGTAGAGCAAAGCTATTTCATTGGGGCCAACTTGTGATAGCAAAGATCCTTAATTTTACTATGACTGACCGCAGCTGCTGCGTTCATTCTGAAATCATCTTTAATAAAAATTACACATGTTCGTTATTTTCACAATTTCCCAGCATTAATTTTGGGGAGGCTTAGCCTCTCCAAGCCTCCATTACGCGCCACCCATGGTCATATGGCTGAGAGAGACGCTGATCGCATGAAAACCACTTCAGTGTTCTCAATTACAGTAACGCGCATTTTACTCTCAGTAACGGTAACAGCGTTGCAATGGGAGAAACAGTAATTGGTTTGATTACTTGTTCCTGAAAAAAGTATCGCCGTTTGTAACGCCGTTTATCTATAGCGCCGTTTTTCCCATTACTGGCCTCATGTATGTATCAGTAACACACAAATTATGTTGCCTATGCTTTTTTATTGAACAGTGCACGAATATGCCATCTCCTAACGACCGGTAAAAATATACATGACATATATACACTGCAGCCTACCAGGAAAAGACATGAATTGCCATCATCTTCCTTATCTTCGTCATGGGCGGGCCTTAAGGGGCCGTGCCCTCCCTCGGACTCATTCGGGCCAGCTCTGAGAATACGAGCCTCTGGGATTGGTCCGGGAGTTTGAGCTGCCTAAACACTCGTCACAGATGTGGGCGAGATGCGCATAAAACATATCAACCTGAAAATAGTCCATAAAATGTGTCGCCTCCCAAAAGGTCCGTCCACAAATCCGTGTCTGGCGCCTGGTCTGGTTACGAGGCAAAATGTTTTTGGCGCCATGAAAAAAAACAAAAAACAAACAAAAATAAACATTTTAGCTGCACCTGATTTTTAGCCACAGGGTTCAGTTTTTGGGAAAAAAAAGTAGCAATGGATAGTCCGGAATTTATGGTATATTGCTATTCTTTTTTTTTTATTTTTATTTTTTTAAAAGGACAATAAAAGAGACAAACTAGATGAAAATCTAAACTCTTTGACTGTCCATCAAATGAAATCACATTGCTCATCACAACTGCTAATCAGTGAATACTTTTGCATTTTTCCCTTTTCCATCTCATCAACCTAGTGTCACCCTATGTTGTCTTCCAGCAGCTTTTAGGATTTTTCTTGCCTCCACCACCTTTGGCTTGCTCACTTGATGTTTAGAGCTGGATTGTATAAAGCTTTGTGACATCTGTTATACAAATAAAATTTACTTGACTAGACAGTACAGCGGTTTTAAGTGAGAGAGAGAATGAAAGAACCAAAATATGATTTTTTTTCCTCTTTATTTCAGGTCTGTCAGTTCAAGGTAGGGGACAGTGTACGAGTTAAATCCTCAGTAGGATCTCCAAAATATGGCTGGGGAGACGTGAGTCATAAGGATATGGGAATGGTCAAAGGCAAGTTTTATTTCACTCCATATAGATATATCGGCCTCACATTTTGTGAAATATCACATTATTTAATACAATTAATGAGCGCAAATATACCCAAGATAGTTAGTATGATCTGATTATTATTTCTACTATTATTTCTAAATCTAAACTCCAACCCAGTTTTACTGAGTTTTTTGCAATGGTCATTTAGATCATTTTTCCCTAAATTTTTTTCCCAGCTCTAAAATGATGGTGGACTTCCCAGAACACTCTGCCTGGACTGCAGAGCCTTTGGAAATGGAAATAGCTGCAAAGAATTCTCTGCAAGATAAAAAAAAAACTCAAGCAAATCACACAATGTATTAGCTTATCTAAATGATTTTCGTATCATTAAGATCAATAGTGCTGATTTCTGTTCATTTTAATTAGTTATATGTTTGAAAATAAAGCAAATTTATTTTCAGGTTTTTAACACAGATCAATTTATTTTATAAACTGCAGATCTGAATTCCTGTTAAACACTGGAAAGTGAACAACTGTGAAGGAAAATATATTTTAAAAAAACATGTTTCTTTAATGAGACATACCAAAGAATGTCTGACATCCTATTA
This sequence comes from Rhabdalestes septentrionalis, assembly GCA_037832545.1. Classification (NCBI taxonomy): domain Eukaryota; kingdom Metazoa; phylum Chordata; class Actinopteri; order Characiformes; family Alestidae; genus Rhabdalestes; species Rhabdalestes septentrionalis. The sequence continues at coordinate 3,106 of JBBMFX010293461.1, forward strand.
ACTGGTTATATATACATAAGTTCCCTTTCTGAATTGATTGATTTTGATCTAGAATATTGGACAGTACCATCCACTACAAAGCCTGCTATCCCAATAGCAATTCAAAACTTAGTACATTGCTATAAAGTTATAAAAAAGGGGATCAAAACTTTTCTATGTTCCTCTCCAGGCTCTAGGCAGCGGACATTGTATATTCTATAGAAACTTTGTATAATGCATAGTGTCAGCACACATTCAATTTATTCCACCGATCCACTGCACTGTATAATTAAAAAAATATATGCACAGCAGACGAAGTGAGTACACAAGCTATAAACAACTGTACTGTGGTTCCAGAAGTACAAATCTACAGTTTTCTACCTCAACAAGTCTGATATAATTATCAGGATTTAATAGATATCTGATGACTTGCATTAGGGTGGAAAACAGAATTAGAGTCAACAACTGCTTTCCTAAAGCAAATTCAAATGTACACAGCCCTAACATTTGAAAAAATATCAGTAAACTCATTGGCAGTTCCATGTGACCTTTGATGACAGATTTTAGTGAAAAGTCAAATTCACACTATTTACATTTCCCACTCAATCCGGCAAACTTGGGCAAAAGTACAGGGACACTCAATATTTACAACAACTGAGAGAGCAATGACATTGCATTCAAATAAAATGGAGCTGGTCCCCCAGTTTGAATGTGAGAAAGATTCCAGACATGAGTGATGGGGTTAATACTGCTCAACTAAACCTGGCTCTACTGAAAGTTTTAGGCAAAAGAAAGCTGTCTATTTTATTAAACATGTGGAGAGAAACTCAGAAAAACAGGAAAACCCCCAGAGGACCAGATAAGTCCCAGGGGAGAAAGACCCTACAGAAAGTAAAAAGAGCAGTGGAGAGTAGGGAGACCCAGGAGATAAACTCAAGAGCTTTCACCGCCTGAGTTTAGTTTAATGTGAGGGGTGAACCGCTTCACGCAAACACCCAGCAAGGAGTGAGTCTGAAGAGTGGCTTTATGATTACGGGCCGGTGCTGCTGAGATGAATGGTAACGAGGTGCAGGTGCTGGCATTAATTACCAGAGAGGACACCACCCCGTGCTCCTCCCAGCCGGGGTAAAAGCAGTGGTCCTGGGTCTCCCTCTAGCGACCATACAGGGACAAAACTACACGTGAACAATGTGGACTAAAGTAGTGGGACACACCTGTTTTTAGGGTTTGGGCTGGGCATTTTAATTCCAGTGAAGGGCAATCTTAGTGCTTCATTAGCTAAACTAGCTAATTTATTGCTTCCAAATCTACAAAAAATAATGTTGGCATTCAGTACCAATTAAAATGTGACTGATAAGTTCACTGTGGATTATCATCTGAAAGTGTGTAATAATATGGAAAGGAAAAAGCCTGTCAAGTCTGATTTCCAATAAATAAAATCTTTGTCTCTGCCTCTGTATATAGGCACTAATGACTATGAATTGAAGATTTGTTCAGTATGTATATCACTGAGGGAACAGCATGAATTAACTGAACAGTCTACCAGAACAAAATAAAATCCTTTTTTTTGTTTTTTGTTTATTTACTGCCACAGCAACCTTATCTGTGAGAGTGTTCTGAGCTGTTGGCCTCCAAATGTGGGTTTGACAAAAGTTTGGATTAGAAATAAATATGCCTTCAGAGAGCACCTACAGCAAATATAAATTACAATGAAGGATCTGTGCGGTTGTAGGACTTTTTCAACCCGATAGGCCCTGGCAGCTTTGTTGACAGAACTTTGCTGAGACGCAGAGGAAACGGATAAATTCTGCTGACACAAGAATGGCCATGCATGTGACTTGTGACCATTCATGTGACAATCGGACAGGAAATACATAGCAGGAAATACCTGGATAGACATGTACAAACCTACACAAAAGCAACATGATTTAGGCTTCTTAAGTATGCATATGCAATTCTATATAATTATTTATGTTTTTTATAGAATTTTAAAATTAGGTATAATATATTGACATGTTCAGTATATCTAGGACACATGCTTTTTGCGTCAGAGGGGGTGTCAAAGCCATATTACTTTTTATAGAACTATATAGACAGAGACACAAAAGAAAAAGGAAAGAAATAAAGAACAAACAGAAAAATATATATCTATCCATCTGTCAATCCATCCATCTGTCCAACACTGGTGATCTCATTACAATGACACTATAAGCTACTTTTAAAATTGAAAACATAAAAATGTAAATATTGATGTTGCATGATTAGCTATGTTTTCATTTGTAAATGTGATTTAGCAATGAAAATCCACACCTTAAGGCACACACCATGTGTTCTGCTACATCAGCAGAAATTATTACCAGAGGATATAAGCTTCAGTAACATGCTCAGTCACTCTGGGAGCTTCAGTCCAACCAGTGGCTGATAGGAACTTCACTGTGAGATAAAAACCATTGTGGAGAGCAGAATGAAGATGAAGAAGTCATCTGAGGAACTTACAAAAAACGAAGCTAAGTGGACCATGGAACCTGAGAATCCAGGTACAACTTTAATTTAATAGGCTGAAATATTTTCAAGACAAAGATTATAGCATTTTCTAATTGCCTGTGATTAAAGTGTGTTCCTATTAAAGGTAACACCAAGTATATTATTCACATAATAAGCAATCATGTCCTGTCTAAATACATCAGTTTTTAAAGTGAACCCATAGTGCAACCAGCTGCTGAGAAGTGTATTGATAATTAGTTGCTTAATTTTCGATCATAAGCTTTAAATGTTATTTAAATGTTATATTAAGATACATTTTTCACACTGTGATACTTTTCTTTTGTTCTTATATTCATCCACAAGAAATCTGCCCTATAAACAGGCATGTGTGCAACTCCTTACATATGTTGTCTCATCAAGTCCACACTTTCCTCTTGGCAATAAACTTTTTAACCAGGCCACTTCTCAGTTGCTCTTTATGTTTTGCCACTGTATTATTTGATTCTGGTATTATTGCTATCTGATCTGCAGCTCTTGATCTTTTTTCGCACATGTCATGTTTCCTCTTATCTCCAGAATGAGGGTAGAATAAAAGCATTTTAATGCATTTATTTAGACAAAGCAAAAAAAACAAAAAAACAAAACAAGAACGACAGGAGAAACCAGAACACATGAGCAAAGCCAGATTGTGGACCGATACGTAAGATCCCACACAACAGAATACAAAACAGGTTGAGTGTCAAAACAAGTTTGAGTTGCGTGGGAGAATGTCAGTCATTTTTTCTGTGGATTGAATTGGGGCCTGTATGTAAAGATTTAGATTCAGGTTTAATCTAATTTGATCTCATTTCTTCCTCATAAAACAGGGGCTAACACAGCAGTAATATGTCAGTAGTGTGTCAATGTGTCACTGTGACAATATCTCATGTGTATCGTTTTGAATTAGCATAGCATTGTATCAGAAATAGGAAAACTTTATTGATCCCATAGGAAATTACAGCACAGTGAAAACAACATAAAATAAAAAAATTTAACTCTTAACTCTTGCTTCATAATCAAATGTTGGGTAAAACTGCTGTAGATAAGTAACTTACAAGTAACTAAGGTGTTAACGACTTTAGTTGAAGTTGTGTTGCGTAGTCATTTGATGACGTCATCACACACAGTGGAGCAACACAGGTGTCCAACAATTTTTAAAGTTCTCTGTTAAACTGACAGTCAACATGACATTTAAACTAAACAAAACAAAAGGTTGATACCTTGAAGTTTCTGGTAAATTTACGTATTAACAAATAAAAGTTTCCTCTGGACTGGACTGTTCCCTGCAGTGCTAACATTAGTCATGTTAGCTAGCGGATGCCATTTCAGATGCCATGCAGAACACTGGTATTGTTATTGTACTTTAACACCGACTTGCAGTTTGTGCAGATCACCATCCTGTTTGTGTGATCTAGTATAAAGTATGTCCACAAAAGTGATGTTTGTCTCCGCTGCTGCCATGTCTCTTATCTTGTGGTTTTGTGTTTAGATTCCACTCGCAAATACAGTACCACCCTTTTTATGAAGGGAGTATTAGGTTAAGTCAAGGAAAACATGTCAGCGTTAGCCAATCAGAGGCAGAGATTGCATTGTGCACACAAGTGGCCACACAGAGAGAGCAAAAAAAAGCTCAGGGTGTTGACTTGTGCCTCTGAATTCGACAAGTTAACTTTTCTGTTAAAGCCCTACTAGTAACACTGATGACAGTTAGTAAAGTGACTGTTCTGTAAAAAATGAACACACCAGAGCACACAAGGTGTACAGCATGAAGTTCATCCTCTGCATTATCCCATTCACCAAGCAAAGCAGCAGGTAACCAGGAACACAGTGCCCAGAAGCAGTGTGTACAGTGTGTACCTCTGAGAGATAATTCGGGTCATGTGAATCAAACCCAAAACTTTCTGATTGCAGGGTAAATGCCTTAACCACTACACCACCAGTTAGGAGTTAGAAATGTGTTATTGTACATAACAGAGATCAGTATTGTATCATTAATATTGACAAATTTGTCATATTTTGCATGGTAGGAGAATTGCACATAGTAAGTTATTGCACACAATAAAATAATTTAGCACCCGATATGATCAAAAACAGAATTGTATAGTTCTTTTTTACAATTTTTGATTAGCAAGCACCTTCTGTCAGATAAGGAGACAAGAAAGACTTACTGTTTGCTGGAGTTCGCCTGAGTAGCATGAGGGAAGAGCCCAGAAGTGGATAGGTGAGAGAGAGCTGGTTACACACTCAGTTTTTCTGTGAACGCTCTAACAATATACCACCAGGAATCAACATTCACACTCATGCACAAACAGAACATACTCAAATGAGAGAAGAATACTGCTGGTCAGGCAAACTCAATTACTGAGCAGAGAGGAAGCTTCCACTTCCTGTTTATATACCATGACACGCTCAATTCCTTTGACCTTGATGCATCACGTGGTCTGTGCATGTGCTAGTGCCCCTCCAGGACTGACTCCCGGTGGTCCAGGCTGAGAAGACACCCGACGGTAGTCCAAGACGAACTGTCCGGGGACCCAAGACCGTTTCTCTGGGCCGTAGCCTTCCCAGTTGAAGTGGTACTGGGTGCCACGGCGGTGGCATCGCAAGTCAGTAATCAGGCGGACAGTGTAAGCAGGACCACTGTCAATGATCCGGGTTGGAGGAGGGTCCGGGGAAGCAGGAGCCAGTGGTGACGTGAAGATGGGTTTGACCTGGGAGTGGTGGAAAACTGGATGTACTCGCAGTGAGGCAGGCAGCTGGAGCCTGTAGGTGACAGGGTTGAGTCGGTGGGTGATACGATAGGGTGCAACGTGGGGAAAGCTTCTTGGACTCAGTGTGGAGGTGAAGGTTCTGGCTGGAAAGGTAAACCCTGTCGCCTATGTAGACCAATCGTGGACCAATTGTTGCGCCATTGGCACGACAACCTCCAGCTCTTAATATTAAAATATCGGAGGTGGGAAGGGGCTCATCCCGGTGGCAGAAGACGTCAGGCAATGTGGGACAGCTTGGCCCAAACAAGGTAGCGGGCCCAGGAGTGCAGGCGATCAGCAATGAAACATCTCAGGAAGCGCTCCAGTTGTTGATTGGTCCGCTCCATCTGACCATTGGTCTGAGGGTGGTACCCAGATGACAATCTGCAGTAGACCTCGATCAGACGGCAGAAGGCCTTCCAGAACCGGGCTATGAACTGAGGCTCTCTGTCCGAGAGGATGTCCTTGGGGAAGCCATACAAGTGGTCGATGATTAATTCAGCAGTCTGTTTAGCAGAGGGGAGCCCCAATAGAGCAACCAGTTGGAATCAATGAAAGTGTCGACACTGACCTGTTTGTAACTGTGTTGGATGTTTGCGTGAACCAAGAACTGGGAAAAGTTAAGGTCGATGGAGGTGGTGGTAGACAACCTGATAGAAGATCCCCTCATCTTCACTGGGTCTGAGGATTTCCCAGACTGAACGGGCAGACGGCTAGGTGGTGATCTGGAGATGGACAGTAGGCACAGAGTCCCTCGCGATAATGACCAATCTGCTCCGCCTGGCTCAGCAAAGCACGCCTTAACTGCATGGGTTCCTCGGCTCCGACAGAAGCGGTCAGGAATGTTGAGCATGAGCCTAAACGGTGGCACTGATGGAGTGGGTGGAACGGTACGAGGAGCTGACCGGCCCAATGAGCTGGTCTTTCATACGTGCAGACAGCCCCTTGTAAAAGGCTGTCCGAAGAGCTGAATCACCCCATCCAGTCTGCACGGCGAGGGTGCAATATTCAGCTGTGTACTTGCTGATCGGACGGTCCCCCTGCCACAGGTGGTAGAGCTTAGAAGCCACCTCCACCTCACTGTCGGGGTGTTGGAATGCGGCCTTGAGGAGCTTGGTGAAGTGAGGATAGCTGTAGCACTCAGCAATATCGCTCTTCAACACTGCTGTGGCCCACTCCGCTGTCTGCCCGGTGAGGAGGAAGACGAGCAGTGCCATCTTCGCTCGCTCAGTGGAATAGTGAGTCGTCTGAAACTCAAACATGAGAGACAGATTAGTTAAGAAGATATCACAATGCCTGTCCACATGTCGTGGAAAAATCAGCATTTATTTTTTATTTGATTAATTTCTTTTGAATAAGTGTTTTATTCTGTATCCATTTCACTTCTTTTATTATTTTAAATCCTGAGTTTCTGAGCTAGAGAGGTTTTCTTCAGGGACGTGTTGATATGATAATGCCTTAGTCAAAATATGTTCTGTTTATCAGAAGTTCTCTGTCCTGCGCTACCTCTCGAAGGCTGTCTCTGGAACAGGAGATTTGGGGGTTACCATAGAGATTGAGATTGTGCGAGAATTGACATACTGCTCAGTCTGCATGAGTGACAATAACTTTCTCCAATTAGGTTTGGACACCTCCTGATGGGACGTCTTCTAGAGATTACGTAGGACAGGGTACTTTATCCTGCCCACATCTGCAGATGTACCAAATAAATCTTTCTCATGATTCAATTTGAGCAAAAAGGACTCTGTTGAGTCTTTTCGAGTCTCTGCACCCCAAGCAGGGTATCTTGTGAGCCCTGACACTACACCATTCCACTTCTCAGGTAGAGAGATTTTTGGCTGTAGTTGAGGAAAGGAGGATTGGGGAGGAAATAAAGAGGGAGGTGGAGGAAACAAATGAGGCAGAGGCATCACAACAGGTGCGTTGGGTAGAGACGTCTGCAGCTGAGCCACCACCTGAGGTAAGTGGCCGACTTCATTCCACAGCCACTTGATCTTGTTTCCCTGCCGATTGACCAGAGCCACCAACCTGTCCCAATCTGCTGAGCTCACAATAGTAGGCTCAGCTTACTGTTACTTCCTGTTTGCTGGAGTTCGCCTGTGTAGCATGAGGGAAGAGCCCAGACGCAGATAGGCGTGAGAGAGCTGGTTATGCAAACTGTTTCTCTGTGAATGCTCTAACAAGATCATTTCCTTTGACCTTGACGCGTCACGTGGTCTGTGCACCTATACTACTTACATATTTTAAGATTACCTTTACTACCAATGCATTTAAAAATGTTTTATTTCTTTCATGTTTCAGTAAGCAGTGCTGCGTGGACCAGCCTGGTGGGCTTTCTCCTGCTGTGCACCATCACAGTGGTGAACGGCACTGCAGAGGAAGATGAGTTACAGACTAGTAGTAACAACCCGAAGATGGAGAGAGTCCAGTATCAGCAGTTACAGGCTCTGTACAACAGCCTGAAGACAGAGAGAGACCAGCTGCAAGCCAAATTCGATAATGTGACATCAGAGAGAGACCATTTAAAGACCAGTTACAACAGTCTTGTGATTCAGAATATTCAATTACAGACCAGTTACAACAACCTGGTGACAGAGAAAGAGCAGTTACAGAGCAGTTACAGCAGCCTAGACATGAAGAGAGACCAGTTACTGACCAGTTACAACTACCTAAAAACCGAGAAAGACCAGCTGGAAGACAAATTAAACCAAGTGACTGACGAAAAAGGAAAACTGGAGATCAGTTTAAAAGCAGTGAAAGATCAGTTGGACCAGTTACTGCAAGAGAAACCTCAACCTCAGAAGAGACAGCCAACTCCGAGTTCTGGTGAGTAAATACTGTGTTTGACTCAAATATCTCAACACATTAACATAAGCTGAAATGGCACATTATATCATTGCCACCCTCTACTTTGGGGTGTAACTATTCATTTAAAACAATCAATTTAAAAAGAGGTTTAATAATCCCATTTCTTGTGTTTGAGTTCATTAACAAGATGGTAGGTAGTCTGACATTCTTAGTTCCAGAGTAACAATGCAGTGAACATGGAATATAATCTCATTACAGACACTAGAGAGTGATAATATTCTGATATTGGAGATCAGTGAGCATATTTCAAGCATGCAGCGATGGAAAATGAAAATCATGAACAGAGGGCCTTTTTCAAGACTAAAAAGGTTTTGCTACAGAAGGGGAAAAAGTTCAAATACTCACAGAATAAAACTGAAAGATTTCATAAACTGTGCCCAATTCTTCTTATTTTAAACATTGATTGACATAAGATAAGATAAAGTAGTACCACAAGTGGAAAATTTGCTTAGAATAGCTTAGAATAAGTGACAGTTCAAATGTTAGGAGCAGCAAAAGACTAAAATAGGATTCAAAATAAAATAAAGTATAGAAAATATAAATTATTAAAATACAGTCTAAGATGTACAGTATTTCAATTTAGTATAAATATTAGTATAGAAGTATAGCGTGTGTATTATGCAAATATACAGGGGATGAAATCATTATTTGACCCCTCGCTGATTTTGTAAGTTTGTCCAATGACAAAGAAATGAAAAGTCTAAGAATAGTATCATTTTAATGGTAGGTTTATTGTAACAGTGACAGATAGCACATCAAAAGGAACACTGAAAAAAAACTTTAAATATAAGATAGAAAATGATTTGCATTTCATAGAGAGAAATAAGTAAATTTTTACTCTGAGAAAAACTGTAAGCAACAAGCAAGTAAAACTGCATTTTTTCCTCTGCTGTGAAACTGTGGTGAAAATGTATATATCAGGTCCCACATAGGTTCGTCTCTTTTTGAGGCCCCTGAAACATTTCTGTTGTGGTCCCTGCTATTTGCAAAGCGTTCGCGTGTTTGTTCCGCGTTCATGTGTTTGCAGCACGTTTGTGTATTCGCAGTGCGTTTGTGTGTTTGCTGTGCGTTTGTGTGTTTGCTGTGCATTTGTGTTTTTGGTAGTGTTGGGAGAATTTGCAGCGGGTTTCCGTATTTGCAGCGCTTGTGTTGTCAAACTGATGGAGATGTATTATTAATTTGTTGTGTTTTTTTTCTGTTTGCATGTGTTTTCTGAAGTTGCAGCGCTTTGAGCTCTCTCGGCCACCTTAGTTATTTGCCTGTAATGCATGGTTTAAATTAATTGCAAGAAAGTTGCAGAATGCTACTATATAACTGTCCTATAGCAGAGCTAGCATTAGCATATGGTGGAATATAAACAGCAGTTATCATCACCACATTAAGCCTTCTCGGCAAGTAAATGGGCCTACATTTAACAGTCACATACTCCAGGTCTGGGGAGCAATGGCTGTCTACTGTGTTAGTACACCAGCAGTTATTGACATAAACACAGAGACCCCCTCCTCTACTCTTACCGGAGTCCCTTGTTCTATCATGACACTGTATTGTGTAGCCTGCTAGCTCAATAACAGAGTCCGGGATGAGTGAATGAAGCCATGTCTCTGTGATTAACAAAATACAGCTGTCCCTCACGATGGTATTAGATGCCATTTGTAGCCTCAATTCATCCATCTTGTTGGTAAGTGATCTGGCATTTATCATAAAGAGGCCGAAAAGCAGTGGTCTGTGTGGCTGTCTCCATAGTCTAGCTAGTGCGCCAGCCCTGCAGCCTCGCTTCTGCTTCCTCTATCTGTGACGCCTTCGTCTCCTTTCCACAGGGGTTGTAATCAATGGAGCGCCGGTGCTTCACGCTATGTCCACTGGGATGTTATGTGAGCATAGAAACTCAGTTGTAATACTCTGTTCGCAACAGATTCCTATCTTGAGGAGATCATGCTGACTGTAGATGTTATTTGCCCAACAGGATGTACTCAGGATGAGAAAAAAACACAAAAAACACAAAAAGCATCTAGAGTAGCAATGTGCCAGTGCAACCGTGTATGACATCTTGTAGACTGTGCTGAAAACCCCAAGAATGTGGAAAAACAAACCAACTCCTAACATTTACTGGAAGTTAAAACTGATATTTTCAAGGAAATAAACAACAGGGGGCTGGTGTCATAGTGGTGCTGCGTTGTGGGAAAAGGGTAGGGGAAACTGAGTGGAGAAGAAATTAGATTTATTGTACTTAAACAACACAAAAAGACACCAGATGAAAAAACACAAAACAAAGACACTAGAAATGGCAGTTCCAAAAACACGAAGAAAAAACAAAACTGAAAAAAAGGGAGCAAAACTGAGGATGGTCTTGTGCCCCTGCTGTGGTAACCTCCTTACAAGCCCCTTGTGGGGTCTCTCCATCTGGTCCAGATTAGCAAACCCCTACCAGGGAAAACTATGTGGATTAGCGAGTGTCCCCTGAGAGAAGAAATCCAAGGCAGCTAACCTGAGGAGCTAAGTTAGCGGGCAGCATGAGCCTGGAGCAAAAGAGGAGAAAGTTTAAACATTTCTGGAAAGACAAAATGTGAACAAAAGACTTTCTCCAGATTTCAAAAGAAGCTCCACACAACACAACACAATGCAAAGCATGAGGGAGAAGAACTCAAAGGCGATCTGGATCAGCTGGTCTGAATAAGGAGACTAAACCAATCACAACACAGAATCTAAAAAAACACAGCTTTAAGCAATGAAATCAAAGTTAGGGGTGGCATCAAAATCAAACATGACCTATACAGGAAAGGATACGCGAAGAAGTAGGGTACTAGGAAGGGAGGAAGAGGAAAAGGCTCAGAACTCCAGAGACTGTGAACATGGCACATGTGCCGAGAATGACGCATCCGTGACATTATCCCCGCCTCCAGGATCTTGACCACCCGGAGGGCATCCGGAACCGCTCCTTCGTGTACCCTGACAAAGGTACACCAGGAGGCCGACCACTACAACGAGGGGCCAGGTGATCCAGTCTTGAGTGGTGGAAATCCATTATCAAATCCCTTGTTGACAGCCACACCCGGTCACGGACCTTGATTTAGGGTCCCTTTCTCCGCTGACATTTAGCCTGATTCTCGAAACCCCCAACTGCCTGCTGTATAGAGGCGTGAGACCCCTCACAGACCTGCTTCGCCCTACAGAACCAGTCACCCACCCCGGGTGCATCGGTTGGTTCCACATCCCAGGGACAGAGCACATCGAACAAGACAAGACGGCTGCCCACACCTCCTTTTTTAAGGAGGGCCACCAATACTTGCGTGAAATAATTTTTTGATTCCTGGTAATGCTGGGGTGTTCGGTGGCTAGGTTTGTGTTAGCCCATTTGGTCACCCCTTGCCTGAATCTCTCAGGTACAAAAACCTTCTGAGGAGGACAATCAGGGGGGCCCGGTGCCGTCCGAGTCTCCCTGGCAATCTCTTCATCCAGTTTCCTTTGAGGCATCTACATCTACCATTAACAGCTTTTCTGGATCCGCAAATCTGAGTAAAGGTGTTGTTGTAAGTAGCATTTTTAATGCTTGAAATGCGTCCCTGGCCTCTGAGGTCAGACAAAGGCTCTTGGGTTTGCCTCGCAGGATGGACGTGAGCAGAGAGGCCTCTGTGTTATAATTTTTAATGAACCTTCTATAATAATTGGTGAACCCCAAAAACCTCTGCATTTCTTTAACTATTTTTGGCTCAGGCCACTCAGACGTAGCGTGCACCTTTGTGTCCTCCATGGAGATCCCTTTACTGCGGGGTTGGTAACTGAGAAAGAAGACCGCCAATTAATGGAACTCACATTTCTCGGCCTTCACGGACAACTGGTGCTCGAGAAGATGACGCAGCACCCTTTGGACATGACCCATGTGATCTGTGTGTTTCTTTGAAAGTATTCAAATATCGTCAAAATAGACGACCAAAAGTCAATCCAACATGTCTCTCAGGACATCATTGACAAAACTCTGGAAAATTGAGCGTGCATTAGTCAACCTGAATGGCATCACATGGTAGTGGTAATACCCCGAAGCAGTGCTGGACACAGTTTTTCACTCATCATCAGCTTGAATCCGCACCAAGTTGTACGCACTCCGGTTGCAAATGTGGGATCGCCCCTGCCCAGGATGATCGAAGACAGCCTTAAAGTGATGCTGAAACGCTCCATATGAGGCCAGCGCCGGACTCACACTCCACTATATCACTGCAGCCCAATCCATCACTGGATGTGCGCACCCTGGCTGGGTTGCCTGAATACCTCTCTGGGAGAGAAGCATGTGTAGCCACACAGATGAGAGCAGGATTGGGGACTGGAGCCAACACTGCAGGAGGAGCCGAAGGAGCAGGAGGAGCACGTGGAGCTTGAGCAGATGGAGCCATGGTCAGGAGGTGGAGCATCCGGTGGATGTCATCCATGGTTCTCATGAGCCGGACCAACCACCGGCTGTTGTCGTTAACGCGCCTGTCCAGATTCTCCATTCTGTACTTGGGGAGAGGAACCTCAGCTGCATCGGTTAGGAGGGTTTGGAGTTTTTCTTCAGTCGTAGTGGTGCTGTGTTGTGGAAAAAATAAAGGGTAGTGAAAACGCAGTGGAGGAGAAACAGGGTTTATTGTTCTTACACAACACAAAATGGCACCAGATGAAAAACAAAACACAAAACAAAGTTACTGGAAATGGCAGTTCCAAAAACACAAACTAAACTGAAAAAAAGGGAGCAAAATCGTGGATGGTCTTGTGCCCCTTGTGGCAACCTCCTTACAAGCCCCTTGCGGTATCTCTCCACCTGGACCAGATGAGCGAGCTCTGAAATCCCCTACCCAGGTAAACCTGGACAGATTTGTGTCCCCTGAGAGAAGAAAGTTCAAGGCGGCTAATCTAAGGAGCCGCAGTTAGTGGGCAATGCGAGTCCGCAGCAAAAGAGCAGAAAGTATAAAAATCTCTGGAACAACAAAAGGTATACAAAACACTTTTTCCAGACCTCAAACAAAGCTCCACACGGCACAACACAACACGAAGCATGAGGGAGAAGATCTCAAAGGGGATCTGGATCGGCTGGTCTAGATAAGGAGACTAAACTAATCACAACGCACAGCTGAAAGTAATGAAACCGAAAGTAGGGGTGCAATCTAAATCAAACATGACCTATACAGAGAAGGATACGCGACAGAAAACAAATCCAGGAATTGGGAGCGTCCTAAACCTAGAAGTAGGGTACTAGGAAGGGAGGAAGAGGAAAAGGCTCAGAACTCCGGGGACCGTGAACGTGGCACTATATTTCATTTTCTTGAATTTATCATTATATTTTCCTTGCTTAAAACCTTAACTTACCAGTTATTGGAAGACTACTATCTAAATTTGTTCTCTTATGTTCTCTTATTTTCTTCTGTGAAAATCAACATGATGTTACAGAATGCTTCAGGGTTGGAGACCGGGTCAAGGTGAAAGCCTCTTTTAGTTCTCCAAAACATGGATGGGGAGATGCGTCTCACAAGAGTGTCGGTGTTGTTACAGGTAAAAAGTATTTACAGTCATTTACTCAGACATTTATACAAATGCAACTGTGATTTTTCTGTATGTGTTAACCAGAGGTTTACTTTTAATTTCTGCAGCTCTTAATGATGAAAGAATGGATGTTGATTTTCCTGAACATAAATCTTGGGTTGGTACAGTTTCTGAAATGGAACGAGCTAGCAGTGCTGATATAGGTAAGATCAAATATTGTGGTAACACTAGGATAATTCTGGTTGTGGCAGTGATTCATACTAGTTCTAGAGGCCCCATACCTTTTGCTTTAACCTGCACTGTATATATCTCAAAGTATCAGAGACTATTAAAGTTAGTTCTTTCAGCGAATCCAAGGTGCCCCTTTAACATCATATTAAATAAACACACACAGAAGTGCTGTACCAGCACACATGAACCTAGTTTCTGGCGAACATGGGAAATATCTGGTGTTTATAAGGACTGATTTGAGAACTGGACTTTAACACATATTAAAGCAGCAATTCAGCCAGGAAATTTACTTATATATTTTCTCTTTACCCCCAATTTTAGTCCATCTGCCAGAATTGAAGAATTTTCTTCACTTCTTCACTAACTTTATTCCTTTAAAAAAATGACTATACACTAGATTGTATTGTCAGTGTTTGAATTAGAATTCAGATTTGAATTCAGGATGGTAGAAATATTTTCCTTTTGTTGTCATTGCTTTATTTGTTTTAATTCTGTTTATACGTTGCATGTATTGCTATTATTAATCTGAAACTAAAAAGAAATACATACATAAATACACAAATATATAATAATATTTATTATTGTTATTAATTCTGATTGTAATCAATGCATTCTCTAATCACATCATAGGATACTTCAGGGTTGGAGATCGGGTCAGGGTGAAATCCACTGTTACTACTCCAACATATATGTGGGGAAAAGCCTCCAAAGTCAGTGTTGGTGTGGTTACCGGTAGGTACATTGTGGGGTCCTTCATAAAGTTGCTTATACAGTCCCTACTTATGATCCACAGCTCCTGATTTAGTGTGGATTTAGCTTTTAATTTAGATTTAGTGTTGTACTAATGTGTAACAGTACCTTTTTTCCTGCAGTTGTTGAAGAGGATACAATGCTTGTAGATTTTCCAGAGCATAAATCTTGGAAGGCTGAAATTTCTGAAATGGAACTGGCTCCAAACGTTAATACAGGTGAGACTGAATATTCTTGTAACTCTATCATGAATTAACTCTTCACAGATCTTTTGGGTTCTGTCAAATAAAGCAATGATTTAGATGTGTTTGTGTATGAAGTCTGAAGTGATTTCATGACTATGTGCTGAATATTACCTTACTGTTAACAATAGCTTTTGCTTGAACTCACTAATTAAGAATGGTGTCCACATACTTTAGTCTATGTAATGACTTAATATGAGGACATCACATTTCAGCTTCCCTATTCAGTATTGTTTAATCTTAGAATTAATGCTCTCAAGGAGTACAGATTCAGAGGCCTTCCAACAGCAAGGGTAGCACAGTTCAACCATCACTGCTTAATTCATTGTATGTGAAGTATGAATAGAAAATTTGAATATAAAAATTTTATAATGCAAAGCAATTAGATGCTTACGCTTTGGTCTGATGCTCTAATTTTACATTTTTAAGCGATATTTGCCAGCCAGCATATCATCAAACAAAGTACATGCACAAAAAATATTTTCCTGTTACACAGTTCTCCTATTGCATCAGGACAAATGCTCACTAAGCTTCAGTCTACAGAGGGGGACCAGAAAAGGCTGCCCTCTTTCCCCGTCATTTTGCCATTTTCTTTGAGCACTTAGCAGCTGCTATCAGACAAATCAAAGATAGTAAAATTGATTCAAATTAAAAACAACCACCACAAAATAAGTCTCTATGCAGATGAGGTTCTTCTTTTTCTTTGCAGATCTCACAATACTCCTTATCCCAGACAACCTCAATCATACACTTACACTCTATTGATATAATGCTTTATAATTTTATATTGAGTGACAGAGGCAAGGAAAAACTTCCTGTCTCCGACCTGGATAAAAAGGATAAAAAATCCTTGTGGACTTAAATAACTGTGACGACCACACCATCCTCGGTCCGGCCTCCCCGTTTCCAGTACTTGAATCATTAATGTGTTTTTCTGCTTACTTTTGAACTCCACCTTTCCCATGGACGCTTCAGCGGTTCCTCTGCCTGAGGACCAGTCGCCAGCGGCCTCACCGCACCGCGAGGTGCATCGACAGCTCCAGGAACACCAACACCACCTTGAGTTCCTAACACAGGCGATGCAAGAGATCCAGGGAGGTCTGTGAGAGTGGCAAGCCACCCTCACTCTACCTGCACCTACACAGGCACCCATCTCTGTGCCCTCCGTAGTGGCAGCGGTGACACAGGGAGGTCCTCTGCGCCTCATTCACCACTCTGCCCTTCCTGAGAGGTACGCGGGGGATCCCAACACCTGCAAGAATTTCCAG
>JBBMFX010294424.1:0-19211 GCA_037832545.1 Rhabdalestes septentrionalis
CAAATCAGTCTGTTGAGTGGTGACAATAAATGGGTTATTCCCCGTGAATCATCTTCGTTCAGTCTCTAATCGGACAGCCTTTGGTGGGTCAGCACCCTTGAGCCGGCAAAGTTTTCTAGAGTTAAAAGCTTCATAAAAAACATTTTTGTAATGTTAGTTGTGTTAAAATGCCTTTGCTTGCTTCCACCTTTCCTCACGACATACATTGCTAACGGCTAACTTTATGTCTTAATCGGACACTTTGAAAAACTTTGGGGCTTGAAGATCAAGCTATTTTTAGCCAATATCGGCCGATCGTGATCGGTGGCCGGCCAATCGGACCATCACTAATTCTAAACTTGACACGGAAATGTCGTTTTTAGTTTTTTCTACCAGATCTATTGGACAAGAAAGCAATTTTATATAGTATTTTATATAATGGCCATAAATGTATATATCATTTTTATACATTGTTATAAACTGTTTTGCTATTTTTACTACATAAGGTTTGTAATTAACATCAGCTCTTATCATAAATATCAAATATCTATTCCTTTGTTTTTTATAACTCTTTAAAATTCCAGTATGTTTGCAGAATGCACTTGTCAGTAAAGAACCTCAAAAACAGACATTTCTCTGATCTCAGACCTGCTGGGGCCAAAAATGGAACAAATCTGAAATATGAAACCGATGAACACTGAATTATATTTTCATGCACAAACACAAAACCACTATCTGACCTCCTTAATTCATTGACTGCCAGCCATTTCCAGATCAGTGAACCCCTCACTGCCAGAGTTTTGAGCATTTTAGCTGATTTTGAATATTGCGTTTTATGACTATATAAACCCGAACCTCCCAAAAGAAAGAGTAGACTCTCTTCTTTCATCAAAAAACAATGGTTTCTACCATTTTCCATTCTTTAGAAATCAGCGGAAGAGAGGCTGGTTTCACCAAAAACTCCTGAGGTACTCCTGATGCAGGAAATGTGGACAGGGCCAGTTTGGAAAAGTCCCATCTCAAGCACCTGACCATCCAAACCCTGCTCAGGAAGAGGAGGAGACTGAACCGACGTCGTGACCTGACAGTATTACTGTGCCTGCAGACCATGTGTGACTGAACAAATGCGTGTCTTGTGACAACTCATCTTATTTATGCTTGGTGGAAAAGAAATTGTGAACAAATAAACACCGTATTCTGGCTAAACCTGAACAAACCCCTGCAGTCACTGGAGGAAGTCATTCCTAAAAATATGTCGGCTGGGCTGTAACCTTTTATGAATACTACACCTGTTAAAGCATTCAGTGCATGACGGAAGCAGCTGGTTCATACGGCAACATTCACGTGGACAGAATTTTGTACAGAACAAAGTCAGGGCAGAAAAAGGGGCTGGGTCATGCCGTGGACGTAAAGCAAGATGAGAGTGACGGCAACAGACAAAACTGGAACCCCCCCCCCCCTTTCAGTTTAGGATTACAGGGTTTCACACTCAGGCCTTCAATATAGTTTGACGGTAAAATGTCCTTTTAACAAATTAACAGCCACTCAATTCAAATGAAGGGGTTTGGTGTATTTTCATGGTAAATGAATGTAGCGTTTCGTAGTGTAATGAGTCACTTCCGTCTTGATTATCCCTGATTGAAATATGTATATCAGGCAATGAGAGGGGATTCCATTTGCTCCTATAAATTCTCTTGTGTTCCATACTGAGATATTTTTATCTAAGATGGAGTAAGGGTTTTTGTGTCTAGAACTAGTCTTCACGTAACTTGTCCCTAAAGCAAACATCGCTACAGCGCTCCAGTTTTCTCGGAGATGAGCCACAGTCTTGATAGCGGAGCAAGCTAAGAGAACATTCTCTGGCTTTGCAGTTCACACTTCAAGTCTTTTTACCACCGAACAATGTGCTAAAACACCAGACTCTGATTCAGCCTGTGCTGACTGAACGCTTCTTTGGTGTGCATTGGTCCAGGGTGACTGTGAGTCGGTCTCAGTCGTCAGTGAGAAGTTTCAGGTCTTTGCCAAAAAACTGGTGATCAAACCCCAGTAGTAAATATGTTAGTTCAGTCTGGCCATAATAAAAGGTTGACAATTCTTTGTGCTTGGCTTTTTTTCATCTTTTTTTCTCATCAGTGTAACTGAAATGCTGTTACTAGCTTCTGGTTAGTGTTTTCAGACCAATCACTATAAAACGCAATGTAATTAAAATGTGCTTAATTGAATTTACCCCTGAAAATATAACAAACACCTTCATTTGAATTAAGTGGTCATTATTTAGTAAACCGATCTCTTAATTTGACCTTAAAGTGGATTTAAGGTATGGCATACGGCATTTTTGCAGGAGGTTCGGTTATTTAAGGGAGAAATTCAGTAGTTTTACCCCTTATTAGCTTAACTTTTCACCTTAATTTTCCTTAATTACTTGGTAAAAATGAAGGTAATTTTAAGGGGTAAAATTAAGAGTCTTGGTTCTGTAGTGAATACTAGCGCCACAGTTGTCTTCTTAAACTGGGCCGCAGGAAGCCGCACACCTTTGACTCGGCATCACAGGCGTCACACAGTGGCTAAAAAGAATCAGTCAGCTGCTCCGGTGCGTAGAGTCGGCAGTGGCATGCCATCCCGCTCTGACGCCTGCGAACACCAACCCCCAAGCACACTCACGCCCAGCAGGCCCCTCTGGAGGGCCAGCCTCTCTGCCGCATGCCCCTTGACCTTCTGTGGAGGGTATATATAGTCAGTGAGGCTTGCAGAGTTCTCCTGGCAGTCAACATGAAGGGCATAGTCTCAGTCTTCTGCTTTGTCTCCCTGCTGGCCCTCGCCACACCAGGTAAAAGCTTTCAAACTTTTATTAATTCCTTCTGTTTATATATAACCCTTTTATTAAAGGGTTAGCCAAGACCCATAAGAATGAGCTAACTGAGCTAATTTCTATATAAATCCAACTCTGTTCTGAAGATTTTGCCGTGCATTTGAAAAACCATTCACTCCATTTGTGCAACTGCCTGTTGATGACTGGTTACATGTCTGAAAGGGAGAGGATTTCTCTGGCGCTCGGTTGTGTGTTGAGATTTTACTACTCGCGTCTGAAATACCGACTGCACATATGAATGCAATCTTAAGGATTATCCAGGTGCTGGTGCATGTTTCAAAAGCACGATCAGATCCATTGATCGGATGGACAGTCTAAGAGGGGACATGAGTAGGCATGGAAATCTGTCACACAATAGAAGCCAGATTGTGTCACCAGTTGCTGTTCGTCTGAGTTATTTTAGGAACACAGCTGAACACCTCCATGTCCCTTTTAGACTGAAATGTCTAAGGAGT
Source organism: Rhabdalestes septentrionalis (assembly GCA_037832545.1). Taxonomy (NCBI): domain Eukaryota; kingdom Metazoa; phylum Chordata; class Actinopteri; order Characiformes; family Alestidae; genus Rhabdalestes; species Rhabdalestes septentrionalis. The sequence goes on from JBBMFX010294424.1 coordinate 3,304, forward strand.
CTCCTCTCGCTCAGTTTTTCATTCATTTTTTTTGTTTGTTAAAGGGGCCACATGCCTGCTTGGAGAGGGTAGGCCTGAATTCTCTGAGTGTGTTTAGATATAGTCTCAGCTCCTGTGTCTCCTGCGCTGAGCCTCAGGACCAGCTGATGGAAAGACCTGGAACTCTCAGCGTGAATAAATGAAAGCTACAAATGAAAACTGACCTGCTTGCTGTATTGTTCTACAAAAATAAAGTCAAGAAACAATTGACCAAGTATGTGTATAAACACATATTTATTTACATATAAGCTAATACAGGGTTTTTTATGCTTGGCCTTTATTACCTGTCCTTAATGATGAACAGCAATCTTTTCCGGAGCGGTACGTCTGTAGGACTTGTCCGTGGCTCATTTTCGAGCTAAGATGAGGAAGAGCTTTATCGGTTGATTTTGGCAGCCTCCGCTACCCTTGTCCTGTCCTTGGGTCCTCATGGAACGGGCACAGGCCTTCATATCCCAGGCTCCCATCAGGTGTCTAAGATTGGAAAGCATCCTGTAACTGGACACTGGTCACTATAGATCTCCATCCTCTCACCCACTTTCCCCCACCCCCTCCATTTCTCTTCCCCTCCTCTTCCCTGCCTCCCACCCCCACCATCTGACACACTACACAGCTGCTGTCACCCTGCACTGTCACAATCACAATTTACCCCCAGCCGCTGCCCATATAGGGCCATGCTTTATTTCAGAAGGAGGGGTGGTCATCTCTCACATCCACGCTTATTAACAGTCCCGACTCACTCCAGGCCCTGTTCCTGCACTCCTCCTGGAACGCTGCCTTTTGGGTCATTTGCATTTTTGATGCGATTCTTAATTTTTAACAAATTCACAAAATGACCGCAGTCCCAGAACATCATTCGAGAGAATGACGTAAACAATTTCCTTAATTAAAAATGATAATCAAGCTCTTTTCACACGATAAACAACGCTGATGTTGCCACTTTAAGAGTCCACTCTACCTTAGGATATTTCGCTTATTGAACTTCAGATTATAAGTGAAAAGTATGTAAAACAAAGAGTTTTGTTATGTTAGCTAAAATAGTTATCTATCAGTGGAAAATGAGTTCTTAGTGTTTCCCATTGTAATATTCCTGAAACACCATCGTTAGGTTTCCTCCTCTACTAATCTAATGAATAATAATCATGGTGGTTTTATTCCTGAGAAAAGTCAGTGATCAGGGGTCTGTGTGAAGTCGATGTATTAGAGTCTTGATCAGGTTTTTGGGGCTGTGGGGTCAGAGAGGTCACTGGCCTTATGGTCTCTCTTTGCTAGGCCTGTGGAGAATACCATACCGTCTAGGTCCTGAGGTATCTCTGAAGTGTTTTGATGAATTTAATTGTAAATGTACTGCTTAAATTAAAAAAAGACACATGAAAATGAGGACTTGTAATCTATTCAGTCCACATTTTAATTCAGTCTACATTTTAGATACATTCCAAAAAGTAGGTGTGTTAAAAGTGACCAGCCTTCTGATAAGAAGTTTCTAGAACACTTTCTGTTTCAATAAGAGTTTATTTCCTTTACCCTCATCTCCTGATGTTCCTTGTGTCTATGGAGTCTCATCCCTGGTGTTCCTTGGTGGAATCTATTCAGGGAGTAGAAGAAGTCAGACCCAAATCACAAGGCTGTTTTATTCATTGGCTCTGTAACCATCAGGAAGGTTTAGCTTGATGCACATATTATTTATTTCCATTTAAATAACAGCATTTATTACTTTCCCATACATGTAGAAACACATGTGGGGTCTAAACCAGTGAGCTCATGTGAATATTTTAGCAAACTGGCTATTTATATTTGTAAGGTTGTTCCCTGCTGTTAATTTGGCCTTGCCAAACCGGTGAGCCGCTAATAGAGCTTACTAATTACAGCCCAGACGGGTCGCCAAATTCAAAAATAATAAACGGAGAACATGCATCCTGAACTTTTCATTGGTTTGATTGTCTGTATCACTGTTTTGTCCTCAAAAGGGACCAATGTTCAAACTTTAGCACATATTACTACCCTTAGTAGACGTATCTCCACTTTGTACCCACTGTTATGTTTAGCATACACTGTACTCAGCTGAGTATTACATTTATTTCAAGAAAACAGTAGAAACAATAGAAACAAATGTAAGAGACTGGTGTTGAATTATGATGTAACAAAATACATTTTAAGTGCAATTTGAAGAATGAAAAAAATTATGAAGAAATTTAATCAAAAGCTGCACAGATTGACCACATTCGTTCCAGGAATTCTTCAGAAATAACTTGTGCCCAAACCCTCCCAGCACCTTTTCAAGCAGCAAACAGTTCTGCAGCTCATTTGGAGCTTGTGGATCCAGCTGGTCCTGCAGCTCAATGGGAGACTGGGGAGGATGAGACATCACACTCTTAACTTCTCTAGAACAGTTTCTGCTCTTCTTTGGAACAGTTTTGAAGAATTTTAGGACCATGATTCTGTTGAACAAATGAAATTTTGTCCAGTGATCCATAATCCAGAAGGAAATGTGTGATGTTGAAGAACTGTTATTTTTCATGATCAACATATTATATTTGTTCCAAGTATTACGCATATTGTTTTTTATCCTCCCCTCTAAAGTTATCATTTTAAAGAAACTTTGTTACATTTTTAAACTATTTTACACAGCAATTATGTATTTATTCCACTGAAATTGAAAAGACCACACCACCTTGGTATTATCTTTCTGCTTATGGTTTGGTATTCTTTCTGAATATTCCAATTTCAACATGAGATTTGCTTTCTGTCTAATGTTGTGAAATCAGGTTCCAGAATGTTGCGACTGACCTGATATAAATATTGGCACAGAATATCTATGAAATCCTGCATCATGTCAGGCTGATTTGATGCCAATAATGTTCACTGACAAATATAAGCAAATTCGTTTATCTAAAACCTTTTACTTGTCAGTGTTTGTGAGCTTCAGAGTTTAAGTGAACGTGAGAGCTCTCCTCAGTGTAATGGAATACTGTTCACCTGCCCTCTGGGTTCAGGGAGAACTCACATCCCTGATCATGTGAACACTAATTGAATTTATCTCTTGGGTGCAGTAAGCAGAATATCTCGGGGATTTATAGTTTTACAGAGTAGAAGAACTACAGAACAGTTATAAATTGTTCAGATAATTTGAAGTGATATAATGGTAATTTGGACTAAATCAGTTTTTGAATTTCAGGTCAAATATTGTTGGTTTGACCTCCCTTTAGTAAATGTTTTGGCAAGGTCAGCCTTTCAGAAAACGAATAGTCACTTGTGTAAAAAAAACTCTTTGATGAAATTTGGCCTTGAGTTTTCTATGTACTTTCAGTGAAAACGTGGTGGAAACTCTCTGTAGTGCGATGCTCAAGTGGACAGTGAAATAAAACCCTCAGACCTTCATACTTAAATTGTGAAACTGACAGAAACTGAAACTGCATTTGACTTCACAGTCAGGATAAATGACTAGTGTGTTTAAGGAGCCACAGAGAAACAAACCATTTAGAAGAGCAGCATGGCAAAGTTCCTCTCTCTCAGTGGTGCAGACCAGACGGTGCTGCATCTCCTCGGTTGCTTCACAGTGTTCAGGCAGCACAAACAGAATGTGGAGGCAGAACAGTAAGTCCTCCCCAGGATTTGGCTGCTACAATAAAACGCTGTTATAATTTAGTTCGGACCGGCATTTTTTCTTTCACTTGGATCACGAGCGTGTGTTTGACCAATAAGCTGCAGCTCTATTGCAACAGCCGTGTTTTTCCAAAGCCAGCTGGGTTGCTGGGTGACCAGTTCATCAAGTGCCTCCAGTCCCAGCAACAGATGCAAAGACTTTGTCCCAGTTTTCTGCGAGAAGCTGCCATTTTACATGCCAAAATTTTACGTGGCATGATCTGCTCTCTCCTCTGGGTGAACGCAGTCGTGATGGGGTTTCTCAGGGGTCGTTTGGAGATAACGCTTAGAAGGGGGTGGACTTATATGTTCAAATTCAAATTTTAATTGTCACATGCACAATCATGCATAGCATGACATGCAGTGAAACGCTTATTGCCGTACGGTGCCCAAACGTAAGCATTAAAAAGGAAAATTTCACAGTAGAAATAAAAATGACCTTAAATTAAGTATAAATATGACACAAATACATATTTGAATAAAATAAAAGTGAATGGAAGTATACCATTATGTTGAAATGACATCATATGCAATATGTATTCAATTTGTTATTAAAGTGAACCCCAGTGGATAGTTTGGTGCTGAGTGAAAAAATATACATTTTTCTTGTTCCCGAATACAAATATTAGTTTAAGTATTTGGTCGAAATAAGTATTCGTAAAAAACACGCTATTTGTGCCTTTCCGAATACCGTATTCGGGTTCGGCCCAACCCCTAATATATATAAACTGATTTCTTTTCAATGTTTATAAAAAATGTTACATAAACAAACAAACAAACATTTTAGAGTGAGACATCAAACGTTCAGAATATTTATGGACACTGATATTTTAGAGGAACTCAATGTTTAAAGGTTTAAAATGTATCATGTAAATTTGAATAGTCAAACTGTGTTAGATGTTACCACTATATCTCCATCACCTCTTTCTGTTTTAAATATGCGAGTCCCTAGCCCGTGACCATTCTCCTCCAGGAGTGAGGAGCTTTGTTATCGGAGATGTTGCTTCAGTAGCCTCGCGGGTCTTGGAGGACCCATGATCAGGCCTTTAACCTTCCAACTTAGGAGCCTTACTAACTTCTAGAGAACATTTTTATCATTGCATTACCCAAAAGTTTCTCAGTGTTCACCCAACTTCTAGTCCTGAGAAAAATGTATAACATGCTGAAAGTGTGTGTTTCAAATGAACATTTTTCCACAGATTAACAAGACATTTTAATGGTAGGATACTCCTGTAGGATAAGTTGCCACTATCCTCCTGAAGAATGTGCCATAAGTAGGGGCGTAGCACCAAATTCGGGGCCCTATGCACAAGGAGTGGCCATGGGCCCCGTAAGCTCGAGGTTCACAACTACCTACAAACTCAGGGCCCTCCCTCCACTTGGGGCCCTGGTAATTTAGTCCCACTTTTCGCCCAACTATGACGCACCTGGTCACAAGTAAAAAACACTGGCTGAAATGACATCATAGTGAAGTGAATGGGGGTCTAGATCGTCTCAACCAAGCACACTGCTATAAACTTTTGATTCAAGGATCTGGTCAAGTAACAAAATTATCCTGGGTAAAAGTTCTCCGGTCTGTGACCTTTCAGGATCCAAATATTGTTAATATTGTCAGAGTCTATTAACGGTTACTTTGGTAATACTTCAACAAAACATGTCTTAGAGACATGGTTTCAATCTCGCTGAAATACTCGATTAATATTTAAAACTCCCTGTCTGAATGAACTGGACCTTTTAATTAAATACAGGCTGTGTTGTTACTGGAGAAAGAAAGAAATAAGAACAAATACAGTATTTCAAGATTCAGTGACATTTCCAAATAACGATAATAAAAAATATATCCAGTAAAAAATACCTCATATACATTTGTAGACAGGAACAATAAGAAGTGTTGATTTATCAGAAAACATATATTTGCCGTATATTCTGTCTAAATGTATTATTTTCTCTTCAGCATGTCCAGCTATCCAGAAAATATTCGGTTTATTAATAATATAAATATGATAGTAAATAAGCTTGGTATATTTAATTATGTAGTACAGCTAGTCTATATTCCACACATCCTTCTTTCCAGGACATCCTACTTTTTTACAAGTAAGACATGTAAAAATGTGTATTGTGCGTTCTGTACTGTCTGGAAATCTATTCATTATGTGTTTAAAAAAAAAAAAAAAAAGAGTACATTTTTTTGGAAGTACTGTGTAGCAGATTCAGTATCACATGTGTGTCTTGTGCAAATCATTACTGGCAGAAAAGCAGAACAATTCAAAAACATATCAAATAATGGAAAGGCAAGGATGCAAGAAAGCTGTGCCTGAGACATTTCAGCAGCTGTAAAAGCAGCAAAGTAGAGCTTATAGCAAAGTATTATCCATTCTAACATGTCGAAGGGATTGTATGATAGTGGCATTTACGTGGTATGATATGATTCGTAACACTGACGGAATGTAATAAACCCAGCTTTCGGATTGGGATATCTTGTGATTGTGCTGGTTCATTTACAAAGGCCAAAAGTCAAAAGGCTGCTTGTGAAGGGTTTCTACAGGTGGCCACATGTAATTCATTCCTTTTCAAATCTCCATCTGGACAACAGGACTAGCATTACACTAGCATAGCTAGGAAGAACTTCCGAGAATCTTAAGAGCCAGAACTGAGGCATCGGATGTTATTCGATATTATGGTCGTCGCTGCTACAGTATGTTCATATAATGTTTGTCAAAGTCTCAACAATCATATCTTCAAAAATGATGAAATGTGAGTGGCAGGTGGGCCTCCAGGAGGCACGTAACCCAGCTCGCCTGTAGAGTAGTAAAATGAATAGTGTGGATTCTCTGAAGTAAAGGTTAAATGTACAATTTTGACACACTGCTTCTCTAGCATATTCTTTAGAATCATGTACATTTTCATGCAATTTTGTCCACAGACGGGGTTGATCGTAAGAACCACTTCAGCTAAAATTCTGAATTTGTATTTTAAGTTTCATGGTTACTTTACTGTCATCAGCAGATGTGTACACGTGCAAAGTGAGAGGAGACAATGTTTCTCCATGGACTATGGTGCAACATTCAACATGCAACAGAGTGCAGGTTACAACAGACAGAGGACAACAGACAGACAATAAATAGACAGCAAATGTGGACATTTGCTCTTGTTCATTTGCTGATCTGCTAATCCATTTGGCTTGCTCAGCGAAGGGGCTTCCAATGGCCCTTCAGAATTTAGCAGCCGAAACATGCCTGTGTGGATGGCCAGTCATCATGATGATCTCAATTTTGGAGGCTCATTCATAATGCCGTCTCTATTTTACTCAATTGCAATCATGTTTTCTTCTGGTCTTCTGATCATTAAAATGAATTGTGTCTTTAAATCCTTAACTTTTGCTACTTTTCTACTTGCATATTTGACTTGGACAAAAACAAACAAACAAAAAAAAAACAAAACAGACAAATCCCAGCCAAAAACTCTTAACTAAATGAAACTTTCTTTTTGGATTGTACAAAATTGCCGCAATTCACTATTTGTTCATGAAGTTCTACTACATATTTTACACAGTACAGTGCTCATGCAGCCTGGTACCAATTCCCTAACATGCCACGATTAGAAATCCCTAGGACTGTTAAGTTCGAATGTCAGGATAAAGCTGGGATGCTTTAATGTGTTTACATGAGCGTTTTGGGCTATGTAGGGAAATGTAACTGGAGACCTGCATGACCAATAAGAGTAACTACACTTCTCCAAGCGTGGAAGTGTGAATTGGGATGGCAGGTCAGTTACATCCATATTTAGATCTCCCCATTGTGCCAGTATGAAACTTAATGCCAGTCCCACCATACATTGATCACAAAGCATGCGTTCAGGCACAGACAAGCGTTCCCAATTGCTGGTTATTTTTAGCGGTGGGGTGTTGGGGGGGTGTTGGTCGGGCTGTAATTATCTTCGACCGCTGGACAGCCTGGCGATCTAAGCGGGGGAGCTGCCCCAGAGGCTTTGGGGCTGTTATGAAACTGGGGACTCCCCTACGTTCACGAGTCCCCTGTGCAATGCTACCATGGCGACTTCAAATCATGCCATTACTTGGTTTTATTTTTGGATTTGAGAGGACTATAAAAAGCCCTGATCAAAGTCGGGGCAACTGCATTGCATGATTTTCCAATTTGCAAATGGATCACTTGTCTTGTCTTCTACTAATATTGGTCAAACGTAGAGTGGAAGACTCTAAAACAGGCAGAGCCAGGGAGGGAGTAATTTAATAAAATGTTGCCAGTTACATCAGTTACACACCAGCAATGAAGGTCACACCTGTTACACAGTATGGGGCTTAAAGGAACCTGCGGGTCTGTACTTTTTGGAAAAACGTCCTCTTTGTAATCACATGTGTTTCTTGTATTCCCTGCAGAGGAGGAAGAGGTGGTGGACTCCATTCTGAGGGACAGATCTCACATCGAGGAGACACTAAGACTGGCAGCAGAGGAGAAATCCGGCGACTATGCTGGTAAGAGGTTTCTGTGTTTACAGATAAATGATATATATATCATGAGAAGTTTCAAATCCTTCCCCAGATATAGGGTCTCATAGGGTCTCACTAACAGGTCTCCATAGGAAAAAAGGGTCAAGAAGAGACAAAGATCTCTTTATTCCACATTCATATTACTTATGCTAGGTTTTCTCTGTTTTCCAGCTGCTCTGCAGAGGCTGAGAAAGATCTACCACAATTCCATCAAACCTATGGAACAGGCTTACAAATACAACGAGCTCAGACAGCATGAGATCTCAGGTATTTTGCTTGTCTGGGAGTCCACTTCACCTCAGCCCACTGTGTCCGCCTGCTGTCACTCATTCACTTATTAAACTGTCTCACATCTCTGATTCCAAACATCACTAGTGCCCAGCCAGTCCCTCTATTCTTCACTTCTACTGCAATCAGTATTTTCAGTTTTTTAAAGAAAGCCTCCTATTCTTAGGTCAAATATCTAGTTGTGGATGATGTGCCGAGAAAAGTGTATTCCTGTGAATTCTTTAAAAAATAGCTTCAGATATAGACAGAGAGAGTAATGTAAATAAAACTGATCTTGATGAGGAGAGAACTGTGACTAAGCATTTTTTCTTCTTTGTTATTTTGCTATTCAGATTCACCAAAATCACGATCACTCCTCGACTTTTTGTAGCCCCTCCAGTTAGTCTTTTGTGTAGGACAGCAGTAAGTGGGATATTTACAACCTACTAGTACCAGTAGTACACTCAGGCCTGTCCAGTGAAGGTGACTTTCGTGTTTATATCTTTTACCATGAACCCTCGAGTTGACTCTTGAGACTGAGCTCGCCCCCTGGTGGTTCAGCATGGCAGCTAACCGTTCACACTCACCCCAATAATAAACTGATCCCGTATGACAAGAATGGCATACTAAAATTCAACCATGATAACGACAATGCAGAGTTTTAAACCATGACATTTTTCCAATAATGTGTGAGAACTGCTGGTAAACATCATAGATTGGTATATATATAGATACTATATATATTTACACATACAATATATATTACTTACTACTTGTAGTAATATATACAAATATATTACGATCAAAACTTCTCCGTGATTCATCACATATTTTCCTCCTCCTGGAACAGTATTTCTTGGCTTTTTCTTTCTTTCTTTCTTTCTTTCTTTCTTTGTTTTTCTACCCTTCGTCCCTCTTTTCCTCACTCTTCTGTTCATCTTCATTTCATTTTCACTGCACCTGACTCTTCTTATCTTGCCCCTATCTCTCTTTGCCCCGTTGCTCACCCCCCACCCTCACTAAACAGCCTATCCTGGACGCACCCTGGGTGATTCGGCCACAGGTGGGTATGATGGGGCGTTCCTCTGCATGGCCCCTGCCTGAGCGCCTGACCCCCTGCAGCACATCGCTACCTCGCACCAACCAGCTGGATGAATGCTGCTCTTATTTCATGCCACACTGATCATCCTGTGGTCACCTGGTGTGTGATCGCTGGCATTTGATCATTCATCCAACACGGAAACCCTTTACCTTAGTAATTCTCAGGATTCCTGTTGTAGATTTCTAAATCATGTGGTGCAATCTCCATTTTCTTGTTCTTTATCGCATGCAGAAGTGATTATCAATGTCAGCATAGAAGCAGAGGACAAGCGATCCAGAGCTTATTGCTCTGTATGAAGGTTCAGTGTTAAAAATAGATTTGTGTATGATTACGGATGGTGGCCTAGTGTGTAGGACACTTTCCTCTGGACCAGAAGGTCATGGGTTCAAATCCTACCCTCAGCATACGACCACTGGGTTCCCAAGCAAGACCCTTAACACCAAGTTCCTCCAAGGAGACTGCCCCCTGTAGTTAGGGAATAGAAGTCGCCTTGTAAAAAAGCATCTGCTAAATGGCGTAAATGTAAATTACGGCCAGTGACTGTAGGATGAATGTGACACATCTGTTCCTCAGAAGCTGAGACTGACTGTCTGTCGGGTAACTCGTTATATTGTTCATGCGTCATGCTGGATTCCTTCCCTGGTTTCATTACACATTTACAAATGAGATATAAATGCTCATCTGTGCAAATGCTAATGTATGCCAAATCTTCCTTTCCCTGAAACAAGCATAATAAGCAAAAATATCAAGATCAAAGAAAAAAAATTGCATTTGTAATATTAATTGTCTTGATTAATTTGCTAAGATTAAGGTGTATTTTTGCAGTGTATGTTACATTACTAGATACTTTTGCTTGTTTTTGCTTTCCCCATTCACAGGTTTTGATGCTTATTATAAGCATTTATATCTCAATTTTAAAAAATGTTTTTATTAGTAGGTTTTGTTTTGCTGTGAAGGGAAACTTCATAGAGTAAAGCCCAGTTCCCATCAGATGAGAACGGCCGCAGCTTTTTTTAGTGTTACATTCTGTCGTATCGTACATGTAGTTTTATCATGTTAATCCTATGGAAGATTGACCAGCAAAACACAGTTTACTGCCCAGCTTCCTTGTCTGTTTCTTTCTTGTTATTGTGCTGCTTCTGCTTCATGTTATTTTAATTTGCTTGAAAGTGTTAGCTAAGGCAGATGGCACGTTTTCTCTGTGCCTTCGGTTTTATAACAGATCCTGCTGCTGACGGCTCGAATCTGAGATTAATTCAAGCTATAATCCAGTAACTCAGTGGTTGAGAGAAGGTTGGAGAAACTTATGGCTGTAGTGCTGTGCATGAAGAACTGTGTGGTCTCTGAAGACTTTGAGTGATTATACCGCCTGCTTTGCCTGCTGTATAAGATTTGTCTTGTTTAGTCAGTATCCAGGAGGCTCCTGTTGAACTGTAGATCGAACAAAATGAAGTTTAATTAAGCATTAAAACATTATTTACATGTTGGAGTACATTGGTTTCAGTAGACATCAGGATATGGCTTCACAACTACAGACCAATTGATTTTATAACTGCAGAAAACGTAGACATCACTGTTATTAGCATTTGATTCGATTTAGGAAATGTATCTTGGTCTTCACCTCTTTATTTTACAGATGGAGAGATCACCTCCAAACCCATGGTGCTGTTCCTTGGCCCTTGGAGTGTCGGCAAGTCCTCCATGATCAACTACTTGTTGGGGCTTCAGGACACTCCTTATCAACTATACACAGGTGCAGTGCAATATTTATATATATATATCGTCGCTGTCAGGTGAAAACCTCATATGTCCAAAAGTATTTTTCAGGAAACTCAAAAAATCATGTATTATCTAAATAAATTATTACTGTGTCATCAAACAATGTTGTCAACACTTTTCATTGGTTAATAATTTCAACATTTTACAGACCAAACATGGAGTTACAACAAAGACCAAAAGTGGAGTTATGAGGTTTCTGCCAGACAAATTATTTTTACTTTTATATCTTTTCCCAACCAAATAATACAGTAACAGACGGTAGTCTGTCAGTTTCTCTGCATTATTTGCTATTCCACTTTGCCAGGTTCATCGATGATCTATGGGTTCTCCTCTGTTTGTTTCTGTTCCTTGTTTTATCTTCAGATCTCTTTCCTTACAGGTGCTGAGCCCACCACGTCCGAGTTCACTGTGATCATGCATGGTGAGAAGATCCGGTCTGTGGAGGGTATCGTGATGGCTGCTGACAGCTCTCGCTCATTTTCACCCCTGGAGAAATTCGGCCAGAACTTTTTGGAGAAGCTGATCGGCATTGAGATGCCTCACAAGCTCCTGGAGCGCGTAACCTTCGTGGACACCCCTGGAATCATCGAGAACCGCAAACAGCAGGAAAGAGGTAAACTCAGCAGAAAAAGGCTTGTGCGTGCATGCATGTCCTGTAGGGCAGGGGTTCTCACACTGTATATTCAAAGGTTAGGGTTAGGGTTAATTCTCATTTCTAGATAAGGTCAAATTTTCGGCGATGACAAGTGATGAGCAAATCCTGTATACTAAATTTGCTTACAACCTAAAGCCACAATAAATGGTGCTGTTTGCTTCTATTGTTTGCTTGTGAACCTAAACCAATCCCCACACACCGCTCCCCGGTATACCCACACACACCGCTCCCCGGTACCGTCCCCACACATTTAGTAGAAAGAAAAATCAGTGAGTAATCAGTGGAAGGTCTGGCTTATCAGAGCCCACACACTGCTCCCCGGTACTGTCCCCACACACTGCTCCCCGGTACTGTCCCCACACCCCGCTCCTCGGTACCGTCCCCACACACTGCTCCTCGGTACCGTCCCTACTATATTACAACAACAACAACAACAATAGCATCAACAAGAACAACAATAAAAGCATCAATAACAACAACAACCATAACAGCAACAACAACAATAATAATAAAAATAATTAATTGCATTTATACAGCATATAGGATTATTATAATTAGAATTTCTTCACTCATTTTGCTTATTTAGCATGCTAAACTGCTTCCTTATCATCCAACTCTAAATGATCTAACATTATGGTTTGAGGTGCACAGTGATGTGCAAGGGTATTTCACTATAAACGGCTTTTAAAAAAAGTTAATAAAGTTTATCAAGAAGATTAGCATAAGAAATCCCACCAAAAGAGACTGTATTAATCACAATAAACCAAAACACTCCTACATTCTGTCCTGGATATTTTAGGTAGCTAGGCGAATAGTGCTCTGAATAAAGTCTTTCTTAAATATGAGTATGAGTCAGCATCTTAGCACCGTGCAGTGAAAGACAAAGGTAAGCCATCTCTCTAACAGTATCAGAGTGTGATTTAAACCTCGAGAAGGTCTGAGCTGTGGGCTCTGATAAGCCAGACCTTCCACTGATTACTCACTGATTTATCTTTCTACTAAATGTAATTAAGTTCAGAAGATTATCATTTATTCAACTTGTCAGTCCCAGCCTCAGCTATGATATGGCATCATATAGATTTGCTGTGGAAGATTTACTGATAAAACTTCCATCCCTCCTTCTTTATGTCTTCACAGGCTATCCATTTAACGATGTGTGTCAGTGGTTCATTGATCGCGCTGATCTGATCTTTGTGGTATTCGACCCTACGAAGCTGGATGTTGGACTGGAGTTGGAGATGCTGTTCAGGCAGCTGAAGGGTCGGGAGTCTCAGATCCGCATCATCCTCAACAAAGCGGACAGCCTGGCCACTCAGGACCTCATGCGTGTATACGGAGCGCTGTTTTGGAGCCTGGCACCTCTGATCAACGTGACGGAGCCGCCACGTGTGTACGTCAGCTCCTTCTGGCCCTATGACTACGCCTCTAACACGAGCCGTGAGCTCTTCAAGCGGGAGGAGATCTCGCTCCTGGAGGACCTGAACCAAGTGATCGAGAACCGGCTGGAAAACAAGATCGCCTTCATTCGCCAACATGGCATCCGCGTGCGCATCCATGGCCTGCTGGTGGACCGCTACGTCCAGACGTTCAAGGAGAAGATGAGCTTCTTTAGTGACCCTGAGTTAGTGTTTAAGGAGATTGTGGACGACCCAGACAAGTTCTACATCTTCAAGTCTATTCTAGCGAAGACCAACGTTAGTAAGTTTGACTTACCGAACCGCGACGCCTACCGCGACTTCTTCGGGATCAACCCAGTGAGCAGCTTCAAGCAGCTCTCAGCCCAGTGCTCCTACATCGGAGGCTGCCTGCTGGAAAAGATCGAGAGGGCCATCACCGCCGACCTGCCCGGCCTCCTCAGCAGTATCAACTCCGGGAAAAACCCCGTCCTCTCCTCCTGCGAGGCCACCGGCTGCGGGGAGAAACCCAAGAACCGCTACCGACGAAACTGAGAGGAGGGGAAAGGGTGCATAGGAGGAAGACAGGAGGAAGAAATGCATAATATCCAAAGAAAAGTGGCCGAGGAGTGAATGAAACAAATCCCACTCCTGACACAGGTCCTTCTCAGAGGCTGAAGACGAATACTTTAGTTATGTTTAACCAGAAAAAGAGGCAGGGATGTGGCGGCGTCTTTGATAAATAAAACAGGACTTTAGGGAAGGCGGGGTGTGGAAATACTGGAGAAGTCATGAGGAAAGTGAATTTACCAAAATGAAACTCGCCTCCTTTTTCGGGCACTACGTTCATGAACTGTCTGGAAATTGGAGAGAACATGTGTACAAATGGGAAAAAAAAGAATATATATATAACTGACAAATGTAAAAGAGAAAAAGAGACTGACAAATTCACTAAGCTGCTTTCAGTTTGGAAAAAAAATTAAAAAGAAAAATACGTAACTGTCACAGTTTTGTTTTCAAGTTTTGTATAAAATCTAACAAGCTTGCCGTTTTGTAAACCATGTGTCTATAAAAGCCAATTGAGCAGCTCAGCTCATGACCATTTTCTGTTTTGTTCTTCCATAATTTTGTCACATTAATAGAAAGAAACTAGACTTGTGTCGTTCTCTTTTAAGATTTAGCTAAAAAATAGAACTTTTTTTTCACCGTGCTGCATGTGTCTAATATTAACAGAGCATGTCAAATTTTCACATTTTTATTTATACTCTTTAGAAACGCTTTCTGGTTTCAGGTGTCTCCAGGTCTTCTGCGATGGTCAGTTGAAGTGGTTTTACTGGGCCTTCTTTGTTTTCTGTGCTTTTTATGCCTTTTTTGGGGAGAAACCTCTTCACTGACTAAGATGTAACATAAGCTACAGTCTAAATTTTCTTAAAGTAGAGTTTAATTTGACTGTGTATTGTAGTCGTTAGGTTATGTGGTTCGTTGGGAAGTGAATAAACAATATGATGGGAATCTTTTATCAAATACAATAAAGTTATTTGGAATCTTAAAACAGTTGTCCATTTGGCATGAGCTACCAACAGGTCTGATACAATCAGAAGAATTCTTTTTCAAATGCTACATCTTTAATATATGGATCTCTTTTAGCATCGCTCCCTTCATTCCTTTAACGTACCGACAATAGGCCGAGCTTTCATTTTAGTGGCGTGATCTCCGCAGGGAGAATACAAACACAATTTTAATACCATTACACTTTCTTTATTGTTTACAGTAACCTCTCTAGGAAATTATGTCGGACCAGACACAATACGCTGTAAGCAGTGGTCGCTGTATTTCTCATGATGCTGTTGTATTTCTGGGTCTTTTTTCAAGTTTTCTCAGAACTTCATCAACAGTAAGACGGTGTTTCTCAACCTGGGTCGTGGGATTTCTAAACTGGGTAGAGATAAGGGCTTCCAGAAAACACTCATCAAAGCCAGGTCTCAAGGTGACTGGATTTTTCTTATAAACATTGACACACATTTTTCTTTTCTCTTTCTTTTTCTCCAATGAAGGTGAAATAGGTGATATTTTCAGAGTCAGCTCTTCATGTGAGCTGGATACACCCAAACAATCCATAAAGTAAGAGTAAATTGGGAATGGTGCACTGTAGTTTAACTGCTTGCATCAAACCTACAGGCACTCTGTGTGGCTTTCTATGAAACTGCATGGACTGAAACAAAACAGATAATAGTTATTCACTTAAAGTAGATTTACATTCATGGTAAATAGCGCAATCTCCCATTCATTTCCCTGAAAAAGTGATTTGTGGACCTTTAGCTAGCACAAGTAGAATTATAAAAGAGTTTAATAGGGGAAACATTAATTTAGATCTAAATGGTTTTCAGAAAGATCATTTACATTTACCAGGTCTTACAGTCATTAGTTACATAAACAGTCTTACAGGCATTAGTTACAGAGACAGTCTTACAGTCATTAGTTACAGAGACAGTCTTACAGTCATTAGTTACAGAGACAGTCTTA
>JBBMFX010294529.1:0-19210 GCA_037832545.1 Rhabdalestes septentrionalis
ATAGCAGCTGCAAAGGGAACCAACTCCATATAAAAATATATGTATCTGCAGGGCCGTGCACAGACCTTTTGAGGGGCATGTGCTGAAACTGAAAAAAGGGCACCCTCCAACCCCTCCAAAATTCACATCAGTAAAAAAACAGTTTTGATCTTTAAAACTGTCATGATTGATATTTAGAGGCCACTAGATGGCATCAATGCAATGCTGATTGACAGAGGCGATCCTAGGATTTGTTGGCGCCCCAAGCAAAAATTCACTGGGGGCCCCCCTCTAACCATTCTTTTACTGTAGTTTAAAGAGTCAGCTCTCGTTCGCCATCTAGTGGCTTGGGGGCCCCAAGCTGCTGCCTGCCTTGCCTGCTGACAAACTGCACGTGCATATGTCAAAACTAATAAATTTTTTAACATACTTAAATTGGTTTTTTCAAGTTGTCAGTAATATCAATGTTTAGAAACAAGTGTTTGCATTTCTTTTGAGTTTTGTAAATTATTATCTCTTATATTAGCTTTATAATATCACAGTCACCATATTAAATGTTGTTAACCAACTAATTTTTCCTGTAAAATACATAAAACTGATTTAAAAAATTTTAAAATACCATTCACTTAAGCATTTTGTATCAGTTTTTAATGTTTCAGCTACATAAATGAAATATTTTATTTTGAATGTAATATATTTATTGTCATTATTGGTCGCACCACATGATCTTTTGACATTAAATTATAGAAAAATAACAGATAACTCCTGATTTTTTAAAGGTTGAAGTGAGTACATATATGGGAGAGAAACTACATATAGATAGTAATATTTTTTGCACATTTAAACCTTTTTTGACTGAAAAAAATTCAGCCAGACAGAATATTTTGGTGTCACGTCACTGACCCAAACACAGTTGTTTGAAAAGAAATGGCTTGAGTGAAAGAAAAGTTCTTTATCATTCACATTATCTGAAAAATGGTCAAGAAATCATATATTCTGCCAGGATGTGTAAACTTATGAGCACAACTGTATATGCTGAACATACAGTACTGTGCAAAAATATTAGGACCTTGAGGAAATTAGACTTAAAAGCTCTTTGTTACTGGGGAGTAGTGTTAAGCAAGTGTTAACACACTAACATGACAATAAATAAAATTTAAATTAATGCAGTGTATATGCAGGGTTTGCTTAGCCATTCATAGACATTTCCTCATTGCAGTGCAGTATAATTTGTAGCTACCTTAAAATTCTTTGCATTGGCTCTACTATGACAAAATATAAAAATGACAGTGAACTTGAATAAATTGTTTTACTTTCGTTGGTTTTCTCCTTGTGCTGGGTTATGGGCCACTGGAACTTCAGTTAAGGACTTCACTGCCAAACTTTGGGGGTGTTTCTAAGCATGTGACGTGTGAAACAGTATCCCCAGTTTTGAAAAATGTTATCACTGGATTCCTTTGGTTAAGACAAATTCAACATCCTTAATTATTGGCAATTTTTGCCATATTGATTTTTTTGCCCCACTGAATTTTCCACAATTTTGGATTTTATTTAAATAGTTTTGCAATTTTGTCCACACTTCCTGCAAATTTTATTTTACTGATGATCTGCTACTTGTTACTGGTACTTGGTACCTTGACTCAAGACACCATTTAAGGACATTTTTATATTTGTCTTAATAAATGTCATACTGGATTATAGTTGTCTTTTTGGAGATACCAAGACAGAGACGAAAGCATTTGTCCAAACTGGCAGTTGAAATCAGCAGGGAAATTAGGTCCTAACTTTTGATATTTCAGAACCACACATGCCATTCAGACTTGGGATCCCATACTAAGGAGGTAGAATGAATTCAGCTTTATTTGACCAGTAGTTGGATACAGCTGTGCTGTCAATATAGCTTCGCAGTTTTTAATATAGAAACAATTTCATTTGCTTCACAAGTTGCCTTCTTTACATTAGTTGTATTTGTACGCATGTGAAACTAAGTAGCTCTACAATGTCAGCTTGTACATGCATAATTGATAAATTGCACTCGCTGCTGTGAAATAGATACTGTTACATATCAACATTTCAGTGCAACCAATAGTTGACATCTCATTCCTGTAGTTAAGAAGGTTCTCAAATATGTGAAATATTAATAAATGTTATTATCTACTAGTAATTGATAATTCAGTCCAAATTTCAATGCATAACAAATTGTGCTGCTTCCTGAATTACTTAAATTATAGAGTGTTCATGCGCAACAGTTGTTTAAGTGTGTAAAGGTCAGAAGGGATATTATTCCAGAGTCTCATCAGGTACTTAAATGTCAATGACCAGGGTGTGATGGTTTAACAGTGATTTTTTTTGCCACATGTCCTCTGCACTGCCTAGATCTCAGACAGGGTGGGAAGATAAACACCAGCATTTCCTACAGGAAAGACCTTGGAAATTACGATAACATCAGAGGACAACACCTCTATCAGCCAGGTCTTAAAACATCAGTGACACCAGCAGCACAAACAAAGAACTCCATAAAATCAGCTTGAAGCAATATATCTCCAGGAATGTTAAGCGTCGGCCTGTTAACTGCTGGCAAGTGTCCATTCTGGAAACAGGGCCGCCTTTGTGAATTTTATGCATCCTTTTGGCACAACCAATTAATGTTGATGTGTAAAAAAGACAGCCCCCCTAAGCCTCACTGGTCGAATAAAAACATTGTAACATTGCAGTGAAAGTTTTAAAAAAAATCTTAATTTTTATTGCTTGTTCATATAACAAGTGTTTATTTCCATTTTGGACCATTTCACGTTATCATTTAATACCTCACAAAATATTTACTGTAAAGACAGTGTTTCCAACAAAACGTACATCTATGGACTCTTAGTGATACCAATTCTGTTAGAGGGCTTATCTGTTAATAATCTTGTTCATGAAAGCCATCTCTTGTTATCTTGACCCATAATGATTATCGTTCCTCTCTCCAGGTCGACCTGAGGAGGATGGTTTCCCATTTTTAGTCTTGGTTCCTCCCGAGGTTTCTTCCACCAGTTGCAGGAGTTTTTTCTCACTTACTAACAAGGGGCTCAGACCTGTATTCTGTAATGCTGCTTTTGAGGAAACATGGTTGTAAAAAGCACTATATATAAGTAAAATTTGAATTGGATTGGATTGAATTTTAAAAAATGAATAACCCAAAAGCTTTTAGGAGCCACATTTTGCAAGTTTTCATGATTGCATGCATAAAAGGAACATTTTATTTGTTTTATTTTATAAAAGCCATGGTGTGACTTACCAGTTTACCAAAGGTAAGTTGACACGAACCTTTCTGAGATGTTCAATACAGACTGAACACGTTTTTTTTTGTCAAAGCTAGTCCAGTAATGTCCAAAACCTTGTAGTTGTCCCAAAAGACAATAATTATCACATTTAATTAATAAAGGATAACCTATTCTAGACTTCAGCTTGTGGCGAATGATAATTTAGAGCAGCGGTCCCCAACCTTTTTATCACCGCGGACGGGACAATGCTTGATAATATTACTGCGGACCGGGATTGTTGATACATAGATCAGTGGTCCCCAAACTTTATTTCGTCATGACCCTGTTTAATATAAGAAATCCGGTCATTATTTCAAAATAAAACTTCTTTTAGTCTCTGATAGTAAATAAAAAGGAAATACTGTAATTTTTCGCCGCAACCCGCGGACCGGTACCCCGCGACCCACGGTCCAGTACCAGTCCGCGCCCGGGGGTTGGGGACCGCTGATTTAGAGCATTCAAGATTTAAAATGAAGATACTTTTACTTTTGGTTCTTCACTATTTTCAATAAAAGAGCATATTTAGATAATTATATTACAGCAGGACATAAAATTATGAAATTTGTGCAGTTATTAAGATTTATAACAACATGGGATGTTCTCATGCACTGTATTTGTTATTTGAACTGAGTAATAGAATAAAATATAGGCAATCACTCTCATACTGATTCTATCTGTTCAGAATAAAAATATAAATATTTTAAGCAATACAAGCAATAGTTGGAGGTATATGCTATACAATGCTCTTTAGACATTGAGCTAATTAGTTTGCCAGAGATTTTAATTACTCAACAACTACAAAGTAGTTTCCAAATGGAAAAATATCGGAAACAGAGGCTGGTCTGTGGAACAAAACTTATTTAATGAAGAAACAATGGCATGATAAGGTAAAACTATGTTTACAGAGTCTTTGGAAGGAGAATAGCAAGAATGAATAAGACCAATAATGTCAAGATGTTGGAGGTTGGTAATGGAGCGGAGGATCCATCAGGATAAGGTGCACTTCAGTAAGTGGTCAGGGAGAAAACAAGGGGAGGAAAAGTCAAACATAGAAGTAAATACATGTATACTATATTTATAAATATATACCTCCACAATTTTGGCAACCTATTATTATTGATCTTCATAAGACAGGAAATGACTACAGGAAAACATGTAAAGTTTGCTAAATGCTACTGGGAGGCTATGCTTTGCTCAAATGAGAATAAGTGTTTTTGGCAACAAACACTCCTGATGGGTCTGTCAAAAAATAAGCTTAAATATGCACCTCGAGCCCTCTGTTAAGTATGGCGTGGAAACTATGATGCTGTGGTCCTGTTTCTCTTCCAAAGGTCTTGGGAACCTTGCATGGCATTATGAACTCTTTGTAATACCAGAACATTTAAAATCAAATTCTGGTGGTCTCTGGTTGCCTCTCCCAGATAACTGAAAATGGGTTGTCATTTGGTCTTTCGGCAAGATAAATCACACGACCAAATCAACACAGAAAGGGTTTACCAGACATAAAATCCATTTTATTCCATGGCCATCTCAGTCCCCAGATATAAATCCCATAGAAAACCTGAGGGTTGAGCGGCAAAGAAGCCAGGATGCTGGACAATTTTGAGTGATCAAAGATGAATAGACAAAGACGCTTCTCTCTGTATTCTCCATCCTTATGAAATGATGTACACTCACAGAAATATTTAGGCCCAATTCCAAGGATTTGTGTATTTCAATTGAATTTCCATCCATTTGAATTACTTCGATTTAACAGAAACAGGCCAATAAACTTGCATATTTCTCAGCCATTTGTAATTGAAACAATTAAGAATGAGATATAATTTATATAATAATATCAATGAACCCAACGAGATTTTAATAAACAATGGCAGATTTATGTATTTATCATAAATCTTTAAATAAACCTGATGTAAACAATCTCATACATTTCAACTACATAAATCTTGCTTGATCCAAAGCTCATCATATTTTAACTATATTCATATTAACTAATTAAATTTCATACTTTTCACGATTAACAGATTATGCTAAGACATTTGAATTATTCAAATCTAAAAATGTAATTATTTAAATAAAATCAAATAGATGCAAATGCCTAAATATATACTATGCCATGATTCATTTTTCTGAGTGCCCTGACACCAGAATCAGAAAACATTTTAATCCTGGAGGAAATGGCTTAATATTTTGCCAAAAATAGCCCTTAATTTTCTCCTACATGTGTAAATAATCGTGGCACACATGACTTCATTTAAAAAATCTATTTCTTAATGTGGGTTTTTTCCCTCCCACTGCATAAATCTACTCATATTAAAGTTTGTTTTTTCCTCTTTCTGTTGTTTTTCTCCTTTTTCTGATGCTATATTAGTCACCAAAAGAATTTATTTTAAGGCTCCTTATGCATCTTTATTAGGGGTGCCAATAATTGTTTAGAGCGCTATATACGGTCAATAGTAAAGGCAGTGATTCAACATGTAACTACATACAGAGGAAATTAAAACTGTATATCATTATAAAGCAAAAATAAATCAAATGCTTATTGAAGGGGAGTTTTGATCTTTTGACCCATCAGATCTTCGAATCGCGTTCAGTATATTTTTCCCAAATCATTCATTAATTGCAACGAATGTGAAACTACAGTAGCCGTGACAAAAAAATTAACCCCACCCCCACTGACAAACGTTCACTTTTCTATATTCACTTTTGTCTCAGTAGTTGTGATTTTTGAATGATTCAGTCACTTCAAAACAAGTCATCCCTCTGAGTGATGTTTTCATTTTTCCTGCATGACACTTGTTTTGATAATTAGAAATGTGAGAGCTTATTATTTGTGAATCAAAACTATTTTTTGAACAGCCAGTGAACAACTCAGACATACAGTGCAGTGGCCATAATAAACAGCAACTCTGACTTACCTGGGGAAGAGGTAGCAGTCATGATTGCTCAGGAAACGTGAGTGTGTTAAAGTTATTTTTTTATAGTCGCCGTCATCAGTTGAAATGTTTTCGATCTTCTGCACTCTGAAGACCTCAGTCGGGGAAATCAGTTGTTCGACTTCCTCAGAGGTGCATGTGTAGTTCTCGACATTAACCACAGAACAGGAGGTGATGTTGAACAGCGTGCCTTCACCTACGGACTCAGCTGTTTCAATTTCGGAGCTCTCCTGAATTCTGGGATGGATGAATTTCCCAAAACGGATCTCGCTCCCAACTTCTGTTGTATATTGATTTTTTGTGCCATAGTAAACAGTGTGACATTGACGGTCTTCGTTAAGTAGTTGCATGGAATCTGTAAGCAGAAAATGAAGAGACTTGAAGGTAAATTCCTCCTTGTATGTTTTGGGATTGCTGCCTTGAGTGTGTACCATGTTGTTAAATGTCTTTCTGAACTGAGGTCCAGAATTCCCATAAGCCTGCAAGGCAGCCAAGTGAAATGGTGTTCCGCCATAAATTTGCTTTTCACAAGTCACACTGTTACTCTTCCACATTTTTGCGAAATCTTTTCTGGCCTCAAGCTCTCTCTGCATTAGACCACCTGGGGTTGTAACAGCTTGTAGCATTTTGTCTCGGCAGCCCATGAAGATGTCATCCACAGCGTTAGGAGCCAAGTTCAACCTTTTAATCTCTGTAGTCACCTACACAAGACAAATAAAAACAAAGAACAACAGAATATTGTTCTTCTCTGTTATTAAGCACTTGTACATTTTCAAAAAGGAATCAGACCATGTCTTTCCATTGAATTCCTTTTTTGTTTCTCTCTCTTCTTTAAATAATAAACTTGCACTGAAACTTTAAACAGAACTTCTTATTGAAAAAACTGGTTATGGATGTTAAAATGCCACTTATTTCTAATAATCATCTATTTAATCTTTTTAAGTGTGGATATTGTGTTGATATGTAAGAACACTGAATGGCTGCTTGGCCAGGCAGGCCAAGACAAAACTAAGACTAAACTTATTTTTTTAGGTAGATAATTTTTTAAAGACAAATGAAACATAATACAACTGTCAAAAACTGAAGAACCGCCCGCCACCACATACCGGCCGCTAGGAGGAGACTGCTGCATCTATCTCGGTTGGGAAGAGCCCCGCCCCCCCTCGCTAACCACCGCCTCTTCTCCGCTGTTCTCATGCTTTTAATAGATTCTGTCCTTAGGAGATTTGGGACTACTCTGTTATTCCTAAGTTTTTCAGTTTCCAGCCTTTCCCTTCATATCATTTCAAAAAAGACTTTCATTGGGGGAACTTTTTAATAGGGCCTGTCGGTTGGCAACTTGTGTTTACTGTTGATCCCTTCTGCTTTTTTGCCTCTTTTTGGTTTATTCATGAGTGATAGCACACTCTCTCATTGTCATATTCCATTTCTAGGGTCTAGAATTCTGTAGCTATAACTTTTTTTCCTTTAAGAGATTTTGCTTATTTCACTTAGACAATAGCAACACCAAATTTAATTTTTCTGAATATTCACACAAATGACCATTGGACTGCAGTCCAAAATCTAGACTGAGTTGAAAATGCCACATTAGGTTAAAACTGGTATAAACTTTCTATGTATATAAAAAGGCAGAACGTCTCACATTGTCATACATCTACTGATTATTTATTTGAATTTTACATATCAAACTGATTTTGTTCCCATGCAAGAACAATGGAGTCAATCAGAGAAAGCAAGTTGAAAGAAGTTTTACAATTGTATAGAAGTTAATAGAGAGACCTTACATGGGACACTGCAGTGAGTATTATCAGCAGAAACAGACTCAGACCTCCCATTTTTTCAGTCCAATTGTCTTTCCCAAACCAAAAAGTGCAGGAGACAGCAGACAAAAAAGAAAAAGATACAGTAACTTATAACAGTCAGATTGTAGTGTTACAACATGTCAAGAAATTTGCAGCAGTTTCATTCACAGGTATTAAGCCTAGTCCTACAAAGCATTCTGCAGAGAAATTATCCATAGTAAAAGACTAGGCCTAATCTCTGTTTTTAATACTGGCCCTAAATATATTTAAACTCAAAAGTGGTGTGTTCCACTGTGAGCAAAAGGGGGTGATACTAGACAAGAAATCGGAGAACAGTTTCTAAAGTAAACAAGCCGAGAAGGATCAGTTGACAACATCTCAGATAACTGTACAACTTTACTCAGCAAACAAATATTGCTTTACTGCTTTTAGATATGAATCTACTCCTATTTAAAGGCCCACATGTAAAAGGCCTAGTGAAAGAGTAGTTAAAAATAACTGTTATAAACTGATCGGAATAAAAGATTCACTAAAGTATCTGTTCCCAACTCAGTTTTAATTCTGCAGTTCTAATGCATACAAAGAAAAAATATAAATACTGCTTCCTCAAAGGGACGATTCCAAAGTAGAAAACTTACTCACATGTGGTGTAATTCAGCTGCAACTCTGCAAGTTCAGACAAAGAATAACATTTTGTACATGGTCGCCCCGTTTAAAAGTCTGGGTAGTTCTCCAGTATCCAGCTGGCTTTGACCTGTGTAGGGTGGAGAGATTATTTAAGGGAGTACCACCGCCAAAGCTACACTGCAGAAGTCGTGGCACACAAATACAGTGCTTCAAATTTCATCCATGGGCCCTCGTCAAGCAAAGTACCACACCATATCTGAATTAGCAGAAAGCTACAAGTGCATTTAGATGGCGTAAAATATATAAGACTTAGCTGCATGTGAATTGTCTGTGAGGATGTTCTTTTGGCCTGCCAAAATGTTACCCAAACCTACTCCTTCACAAAATAAGAGAATATATTTTAATGCTATATATTGAATACATACACATATTTTAATACCAATATTAAATAGTCTAAAATTGCTCTTAATTTTTTAAGAGGGATTTTTGTGACAATATATACTGCAATGCTATAAAATACAATTTTCTTCCTTTAATTTTAAATATTGTTAGTTTTGTAGGACATCAGCCCACCACAAATGTTGTATGCTGATCCCACATGGTAAAACGTTTGACTACATTTGCTTTAGACATGTGAGCAGTTATTCAAGTATAGTTGGTGCTGGTGATATTAAAAATGTAAAGTGTCTATTTTTTACATGTGTCTAGTTTGTCACACCACAGCACAGCACACAGAGTGAATAACACAAAATTGTCCTCTGCATTTAACTCATCCACCCAAGTGAAGCAGTGGGCAGCCAGTGGCGCTGTGTCCGGGGATGGTACCTTGCTAAACAACCTTGGCAACTCCCTAACCACCAGGCCACCACCTGCAGTTCAGTGAGATACACATTTGGCTTTTGGTTACACTCTAGAAAGCAACCATCTCAACCATCTCAAAATCATTTGCAAAATCATCAAGTGGCTTTGAATTTGAACCCAATAATACCACAATTGTTGGGAACTGCTGGTGCATGCCTGGAAAACTTCTAGCGGGACTGAGTTCTGAACTGTTTACCCAGCTGAGCTGCAGGACTATAAATTGTGAATTTGTGAGAACCTTTTTTTGAATAAGCTTGAATTCCTTCTTGTGTCCTCAATCTAAGTTCAGCTGTGTACACTGTCATTTAAACATGATCAGTCATTTCATTTTCACAGTATCAAATATATAACATATATTTATAAATACAAATCATACTATTAATTCAAACACCATACATTTATTGTTTCATATGATAATCATAACAGCATGTTCAGCAAGACATGCCCTATACCTGCAACGTTCCACTGTTGTAATATTCAATTTTCAAAACATTAAATATATTGGTACAACTATGTCATTATTTATACAGGATATCTTTTCATATAGAACCTTTTTTCCAGCATGGCCTTGTTTTGAAATAACAGAACAGCTGTTGATATAACTCAGCTGTTGAAGTTTAACAGCTTGCTTGTATCAACCCCCCATGCCCCTAACAAATCATACTTCACATTCCACATTACGCATGACATATCATTCCAGTAGCTCCTGACAGTGGTTTGAGCTAGACTGGGAGAATATTTACTCAGAGACCCAGATGGGAACAGAGATGCCGAAATATGAAAATCTTGCCTGTAGTTTCTTGTTTCTTGAGTAGTCTGTCATAAAAAAGGGTCTTTAAATCTACAGTCAACAATACAATAGCTAAACCACATGCAAAAAGCATGTAGCAGCAAAAGCCGAATCATAACGAATGTCATGGGAATAATAGTCACCGATCAATACATAAGAAAATTATAATTACCTGTTATAAGGAAGGGTTCTTTTAAGTGGGTTCTTATCAGCTCTAGGCCTTCAGTTTTAGCTATAGATCAAAATGTAAACAAAAGTCTTTAGGACAATGATAATTTATTCTCCAGCATATTTTCTTATACTGGTGAACATTTTTGGCCATTCTAGTTTACACATAAAGATTTAAAGACTTGTAAAAGGCTTGAGCAATCATTTCCTTTCTTTTATATGAAGCTTTCCATGGACGATGACATTTATTTGACAATGTACAGCTTTATGGCCTTTCCCTGTTTTTAGCTGCCTACAGTTTTCTAGCTGATTTGAAACCTGCTTAAGCTTCAGAGTGCAGTCAGTGAGATATCCATGACTTTCAGAAGTACTATAGTGATGATTTTTGTCATAACATAAGTCTCCCACACTTTACATCAAAGTGTGGTCAGTTGATGCCCCAGTTCATATTTATGTGTATGTTTTTCTGTTTTGTTCCTGAAGGCTCAAATACTGAGTTAGCTCACTTGGTTGTGACTACCCCAGTGAATTATTTTACATTTTTTGTTTCTGTTTCATCTCAATTCTATTGCTTTAAATTACTAGTGAAACTATTATTAGAATTTAGAAAACGTTCTAACAATTAAAATTACGTTGTTAGAACGTACATGTAATTTGTTATTCCTTGGAATAAGTAACCTACAGTGTCCTTTTTTTGTTTTTTAAACAAAGACATCTACGTCTGCCCCACAGATTTCCCATGATTCTTTTAACATTGATGATTTAAAAATTCCTTGGGGTATTGTTTACTTTCAAGCCCAAATTTGCAGGATAGACCTGCTCATCCAGAATTACTTTTGAAACCAAAGGTAACAGCCTCAGCTCCTCAGGGAAGGTGTAACACTAGGCGTTGCAACATTGCTGTGTGAATTTCATTGCTTTCAGCCACAAAAGCATTAGTGAGGTCAGGTATGGATGTAGGATGTTTAGATCCCAAACACCACTCCAACTCACCCCAAAAGGTTTGAGTGGAGCTCCACCACTTTAGAACACAAAGTTCCAGTGATCCACAGTCCAAAGTCCAAAGCTGGGGGAGCTTTATGTTCCTGTTTCTGAATGGCACCCTCAGGCTCAGAGCACCATATATTTGGTAAGTGCTTTTCTGTGGAATTTATACTAGCTGTACGCAGGGGCACTGCCAGGAGGAGGGGGAGGTGAGAACGATTCTAGGGGCCCAGCACTGACATGGGGCCCTGTTAGGGGCTAGTAATATTATTTTAATAAAGAGGGGGGGCAAAATTCAAATTTTTCATGGGGCCAAAGATTTCTGGCGGCGCCCCTGGCTGTACGTGAGTAATTGAGGGCACCTTAAATCAGCTGAATGCATTGAATTGAAGGGTTGTTCAGATATCCATCATCTTACTCACTGTTTTTATTTATTTCATTAAATCATGTGAAAAAAGAGGTTAAGGTTTAACAGTGCATACATCAAGTACAGGGACAACTCACAAAATCAAACAGATTATTGTACATATACATTTCTATATCAATCAGATTTTTTAAATCAAACAATGTACTTTAGGTGTAAAAAGAAACATTTTGCTATAATGAAAAGCTAAGGCCAAAATGCTAATTTAAAAACTCATATATGGTTTCAACATAAAGCCAAATTATACACCATCTTTACTATCTGGGACATGGATATATTAACATTTAAAAATGTTTTGGATGATCTCCAGGACTGTTTCTGAGAACCATATAATAAGGACTTTAGGTTTCATTTTTTCAATGTTAGTATTTTTTGGCAGGCACAGAAAAATCTAACACAGTTATATTCACAGCACAACAGCGCAGTAGTGTAGACTCAGGAATGAAGCCATCAGGGCAAGGAATGTAGAGCCCAGCAAGGGATTGGAGGATCCACCGGCACTTAAAAGGGAAAATAAATATAGATTAATTACCACATACTTATGACACTTATAATATAAGGTATATCCTAGATACACAACAGAGTTATATTTTGTCCTTTTATTGAGAAAATTATAAATCTGTTGCACTACTTCACACAGGTAATGATGATAAGATAATGTCATGCCAGCATATGTCATTATATGAATGGAAGCTTTTAAATTACATGATATCAATGTCTAGTACGACCAGTGACAAAAATGTTTTAAAAATGTTTAAAATGTTACAGTTTTCTTGTCAAAAGTTACAGCTTTATCCTGTTAGCTAGCTTAGTTGAAAAACTCAAGGAGGCCACCAGTCAGCTCCAAAACTCACATCCAGACAGACAGTTTACATCAAGCCACTTCTTACTAAAGTCTATGAGTATGTGGACATTGTGACAAGAGGTGTGAACATGCTGGACTGTGTTTGGACAAACATTACTGGGATGTACTGTGCTAAGCCCTGCCCCACCTAAGTCACTCAGACCACATGTCTGTCATGTTGATCCCAGTAGCCATACCAGATGAAAACCTGGCAGCTAGGAATCATCAGCAAGCTAGTGATTATACCAACCAGGAGAACATGGCATCAGTGACATGCTACATCAGCAAGAGCATTGATGATGTTATTGTCTCCAATACTATCACTAAATATCCCAACCAGAAGCCGCACTGCTGAGAATCTGAGACATTCAGATCATATGATAAAACTGCACTGAGCAAAGCAAGGGTCAGCAATCAGCTGCATAGAAAATCCACAGTCTCTCCCAGGTCACTTGCAGCATACACAGCTTGTGGCAGGATATCTGTACCATCACCGACAACAGACATCTCCACCTGCCTGTGATGGTGATGCCTCCCTTTCAGATACACTAAATTATTTTTATGTCTGGTGTGAGACACAGAATGACATGGCAGCAAAGAAAAAAATAGGAACATAAAATCCCAACTACCCCCAAACTGGAACCCATGCAGTTTACTGATGATGCTGGAAACTGGAGGTGCAACAGCTCATGTACTGGTGCAGAGCCAAAAATCAATGTGCATAAAATTAGACTGTTGAATTCAGGATGGCATGACAAGATCACTCTTTCCAGAAAATCAACAACTCCACAATGGAGAAGTTCCTTGGTGTTCACATTACAAAAAAAATCTCATGGACTCATGACACCAGCTCGTTTGCCAAGAAGAGCCAACAATGGCTCATTTTCCTGCAGAGCCCATCTTCCCCTCCTAAATTTGCACAGTGTTCTATAGAGAAACTACAGACCATAGTCTGTTTTTGTGCACTGGTGTGGTACAGAAATTGTGGCCCAGTAGACCACAGGACCCTACAAAATGTAGCAAGAACTGCTGAGAAGATTATTAGGGCTCTTTCCCCTCTACTGCAGACACCCCATACCACACACTATTTTCCCTGCTTCGATCAGGTAGAAGCTTCTGCAATGTCTGGGCCTTCACTTCCAGGATTGGGAACAGTTTCTTCCCCCACACCATCAGAGTTCTAAATCAGAACAGAAAGTGTACCTTTCTCTCTCTCTCTCCCTCTCTTGCTCAAACTCTTTAAACTGTATTGCTTCCTTTTCCCCAATCACAGCAAATACACACATTACACTGCCCTGCCATAAACAAGAAAACTCTCCAACCTCCACTGTAAATGCCCTGTAATATATATTATTATCTAATCCTGTTGCTGCTACTTGATTTCGCTGAATTCTTTATTGCTATCTACCGCAATATTGTTTTTTTCTTCGCAATTTTCACACATTTAACAACTCTGCTGTTACAGATATTTCATAATACTGGTTTCATTAACATTAGTACTGTTGCCCCTGTTAATTGCGCACTATGTTGTCTTGTCCAAGATCAACACTGTTAAAATGTACCGTGAACTGCACTGGTTGAAATGACAAACATCAACTTGACTTGACCAGTGACCCAGAATGTTTTTTCCCCTTTTCCACTTGTTAAAATGTGAAACAACAGTGTTCATGATACCATTCTCAAAAAATTAGCTCAGAACATTCCCCTATATTGGATACTGTGGGCTGTACATTTTTTTCCATTATTTTCCTATCAGTATATGCCTAGAATCATGTCATACAATTCATTTTCAGTGCACAGAAATGAAATGTAATTGATTTTTTTTAGGCATTTCACAGGGCACGATCAGTCAGACAAATGGCAATATGCAGAGTATGTGAAAATACGTAAACAATAATATACTTTAAACCTAGATGGCACTGATAGTATAAATAATGAATATCTTTGACTTACCTGGGGAACAGGTAGCAGTCATTATTGCTCAGAAAACGTGCATGTGTTAAAGTAATATTTTTATATTCGCCATCTTCAGTAAAAATATCTGTGATGTTCTGCACTCTGAAAACCTCAGTTGGGGAAATGAGCAGTTCGATTTCATTAGAAGTACATGTGTAGTTCTCAACATCAACCACAGAACAGGAGTTGATGGTGAACAGCGTGCCTGTGTCTTCTGAAAGTAATTTTTCAGTTTGTGTGCTCTCCTTTTTTTCTGATCGAATGAACTTTCCGAAACGGACCTCCATCCCGATTTCTGATGTGTATTGATTGTTTGTGCCATAGTAAACAGTGTGACATTTACGGCCCCCATTAAGTAGTTGCATGGCATCTGTGAGCAGAAAATGAAGAGACTTGAAGGTAAATTCATCCGTGTACGTGGTGGCGTTGTTGCCTTTTGTGTGAACCATGCTGTTGAACTCCTTTCTGAACTGAGTTCTAGAATTTCCATAAACTTCCAATGCAGTCAAGTGATATGGTGTTCCTCCATAAATTTGCTTCTTACAAGTTCCATTATACTTCTTCCACAGTTCTTCGAAATCCTTATGGGCCTTGAGCTCCTTGTGTAGCAGATCACCATGAGCCATCTTTAGCATTTTGTCTCGACACCCTGAGAAGACGTCATCTACAGCATCAGGAGCCATTCCCAGAGTTGTTTCTTGTGAGGTCACCTACAGATCAAAAATACAAGCAAAGGCAAAACATTTAAGAAGAAAAGGTGCAGATTGACACAGTCCAAATTACAGCACATGTGCAGTACACCCCTCTGCAGTCCAAACTCACAGCAATACATGAAGCCTATCTGAAGCTAATATGATTAATGTTTTAAAAAGCTGTCAATTAATTCCCGCTGGAATCAGTCCTAGAACTGATTCGTTTCAAAACATATGATACATTTTTAAAATCTGAAACTCACACTGCATGGAATAAATTAAAAGCCCACTGGAATATAAATAACTTTGTTCATTATATGTTGAGCCAAAGCAGGGTTTTACATTTGTAAGTGAATCAAAAAACATGCCGCATCAATTGAAAGAGGCAGTTTCTTGCTTAACACGTACAAGTGATTTTGTAAAAAGTAAAAAGTAGTCATTGTGACAGCTGCATTAAAATAACTAACGTTTCTGTAGTTATTTGACTCAATGGCCCAAGTCTCAATTTATTGGGATAATAAATATTAGGACTCAAGAAATCTCTCTTAAATAGTCACACTCCTATTCATGAAGCTGACTGAAGATATTAAATTAAATGTAAAGAACTCTTACAAAGCTAGAGAAGGCTATAAAACATTCTTTTTATTATTCTCACTGTCTGAAAAGATTTCCCAAGCATTGGAAATGAAGACAAGATCTGGAAGAACAAGAAATAACTTGCAGACTGGCCAAGTATGCAAAGCAAAAAATCCCCATAGATCATAAAAGTAATCTCATCACAATATCAAACTTTTTGGAATAAATTGATGCTCCCTGATGAAACAAAAACTGAACCCTCAGGCTACAATTCAAAAGAAAAACAGGTGAGACATTTCTTTAAGACGAAACCTTGCCAAGAAATACCAACACACCCTGGCTTTCCTACAGTGAATGTTATGTTATGTTTCAATGTTTTATGTCATATGTTAAGAATTACTGTTTGCAGGAATGATACAGATTGCAGGAATGATGTTTGATTTTGTTCCATGCAGAAGTAGCATTCATTTATATTACAAAATGCAGGAACAGACAAATTTTACTTGCCCGGTCAAATGTATTTATTTTGTGATCAAAGTAGCCATTTTTGTCAAACATGAACACAGCACACATTATGGGCTTATTTAACCCATTCTGTTGTTTATTTAACCCATTCTGATGCTCTTTTTTACTCTGTTTTTAACCAATTCAGCTAAATAAGGTAGTGACCAGCCAGCAATACAGCACCTGGGGATGGTACTTTGCTCAAGGGTACCTCAGTAATACCACTAGCAGTCCTGGGATTTGAACCCATGACATTCTGATCACAGGGGCAGCTCCCTAGTTTGGAGGAACATAATTTGTGCTTCTATATGGAACAAAATATGACATCTTTCCTCAAATTTTAAGATGCAATGAATATTTATTTGCTGAATTATTGGAAAAAATTCAATCCCATCTATCCCTGTGGATTGTCTTTGGTGCTATAAAGAAACATTTTAAAAGGACCATAGCATTCAGATGGTTCTATGAAGTGTCACATGAATATATAACCAGTGACTTTACTAAAGAGTCCTTTACTTAATAAATCCTGATTTACTAAATAAAAAATAAATTTCACACATCCGTCATTGCTGTAGTTAGTGACAATAAACAACAAAAACAGTGTTGTAGTGTTATAAAGGACTTACAATGTGCAAGGTCCCAGCGAGGATTATCAGGAGAAACGGATTCACACTCCAACATTCCATTCTGTCAGTAAGCCCCCTTGCTTTCGCTGTGCCAAAATGAACACAGAAAATATGTGTAATTAAGTTGTTATGCACTGAAAATATGCTGAAATATGCTTGTTAAGGTAAATGTTGCTTCAAAAATATGTAAATGCTGTTTCTAATAGTTTCTTTCAAAGTGGATGTTTTCTTGTTTTTTTAATATTAAGCAATACTTGAGGGAAGCAAAGCAAGTAAAGAAGGACACAAAACTGCTGTATAAATAAGAAATTACCAACAGAATAAAGTCATTTTCTCAGACACTTACCATTCAAGGAGTGCATAGGAAATTCCTGCTTGCAGTGCTCAGTACAGTGAACACAGGAGTGCCCACCCTGCAGGGGGAAGCTCGGCACTTATCGAGACTTGACATCAGCTGCAAGCCCAGCAAACCTCTTCCTCTGACCTGTGAGAGGAAATGACACAGGAAGCTTCATCCAACCAGGGCAGTTCCAAGACTGATTCACCACTAATCAGCGCTGAACATGCCATAAATATGGGAAATTTAAGGTGGGGCTGCAGTACGTCAAGAAAGAACATGTTGATATTGGATTTAATAATAGCTTTTCTGAACTGTGTGCAGCCATTTATGTAACTCATGTATCACATATGCAGTGGAGAATCTTGCTACCTGTATCTTTGAAGAGGCATTCAGGATGATCTCTGAGGAGGAATGCAGTATATAACGTGTTTTTATTGTGTCCACAATGATGCAAATCAATATAATAGGTGAAATAGGTGGTCAGGCAGTAAAAAAATAATACAGTACCTTGTGGTCAGGGCAGTGGAAAGTTTGCAGTATGTGTAATGTGCATTTCCAATTTTCAGCCCATCATGGCAGGGTTTCACATACATGTTGTAATGCTGCTCTAATGCATGACGAACAGGCAAGTCAGACGAGAAAACCAAAACACACTTGTGAAATTCAATAGACAGCCCAAGGAAAACAGAAGGGGGTGGTGGTGGCTTGGGCATGTGTCAAAAGAATAATAAAAGCATGATGAAATCACAAAAAGAAAGGAAGATAAACAGACTGAACAAACATGAACCCAAACCAAGAACAAAGATTGCACAACCATAACAATCATATCAAGCAAAGACTACAAGCATATGACCTGAGGGGAAATGAGTACAAAGACTGACAAGACATGGCTGGAGGCAAATTACCCACAACGCCCAGATGAACTTGATGAAACAGAGCTAAGGAAATGGGAAAACAAAACAGAAGAGGGAATGCAACAGAGTGAAGATGGGATATCGTAAACCAGGTTGCTATTTTAATAAAAATGTAAGACTACTTCATGAAAGCAAAACATTTTAGTAATCTGATTCAAAGTTTAAATGTCAGAAAGGTAAGACTTCATCCTTGACATTAAAAGTATTAAATATATGATCAGATACATTATTATTTGATTTACATTTACCAGTTGAAATGCTATATATGTGTACCTTCCAGAGTTTTCGAGTACAGCTGGGAGGTTTGTACAATCCTTGGAAACATGTAATCTTTAATTATGTGGGGGAGTCCCTCGTTTGCCTTGTATTTTATGTTCTTGAATGATTTTTAAACTCCAGGGAGGTTTTTTGTGCTCTCCAAGGAGAGCTGTGCACTCTGTTCACCCCCAAACACTTTAATTTAGTTTAAAACTTTAATACATTACACTTAATGAAAATATAAAGGTAAGCCCATACAAACTGTACTGTAATTCATGCATGGCAATGCGCTGTTGTTTTCTTTGGTATAACAGGTAAATACAGTAATAAAGTGATAAAAATACAGAAGTATGTAGGGGTAATCGCTAGGGAGGCACTGAAATAATTGTTTTGGACCAAAACCAAAAACTGAAAAAAGGAAACACTTGGACAAAAAACGAATCATTAAACTGAAATAAATTATCATTAAATTACCAAACGAATAAATCTGTTACAAAACTATGAAAATATTTATTTAGAGTTCAAGCAATGCACAATATGAAATAAAAGTATTGATACCATTATGAAAATTAATTAACAATATGAAATTAAATATTTTACTTGGCCCCACTCATGAGGAGCCTAACA
>JBBMFX010294741.1:0-19209 GCA_037832545.1 Rhabdalestes septentrionalis
TTCAGGTCAGTGATATAAACACATCAGTTCAGCGCACTTTGACATTTGATGCTAACCACAACCTGGCTGTACTGTACTACATCGGCTATGCTATGCCAGCTACATTAGACTGCAAAGAGTTGCTATGAAAATTCCTCCCCTCATACAAAACATATAACCAGCATTGATTAAATGTCAGAAATCTGTTTTCCAAATGTAATTATCTCTCATTTTAGCTTATTTGACACTGTTGTATTACTTAATAAAAATGTTAGGCTACCTTACGTTAAAATGTGATCCACACGGCATGTCTTGAAAATCCAAGAAAATATAAAAAATATGTTGGACATATTCTTTACTTTATTCAAACTTTTTTTAATGTTTTAGATAAGACGTTTAAAAAGATCTCATAACGGATTTAGGATTTGCCATGTCTACCCTAAAGTGGACTAGAATGCAGGAAATCGCATCTAAGAAATCCAAAATTTTATGGTTGAGGACCCCCAGACCCCCCTCTGGGCTAAGACCCAGATGCTCACTATGTCTGCCTCCGCCTCAGAGTGTTCCATCTTATCTTAACTGTTTAATTTGTTTTTGTTCAGGGAACTTCTGCTCCTGCTGAATTTCTTAGAGCATGTCAGCAGCTTCAGTGCCAAGGCGAAAGAAAACAGCACTAGCATTGCTTTTCTGCTGAAGCTCCAGCTAGTCAGGGTGAGCTTGGAAAAAGTCTCACAATAACAAATTACAGTGTTTTCAAAACATGAGTAGTGTGCCCAAACTGCTTTGCGCACCGCAGCAACCTTTTTGAAACTGTATCAAATATTACAGTCTGAATCTTGTCCATTTTGCCCCATTCTGGTTAACCGCATACAAGAATTGTTTGCAGTTTGTCTAGGAACAAAGCACGCAGAATTTACCAGTTTTCATCTATGATGTGGCATGACATGTTAGGAATGACTCTATGGCTCTTGATGTCCACATGACAGTTGTAACAAAATTGGTCACACCACTCAACACTGTTAGAGCAGCGGTCTTCAAAAAGACCTGTAAGGTTCCACTCCATTCAAGATTTTCTACTTGGAATTTTGTACATGAAATCCCTGAGGGCATCATCTTCCACCCTGGAAAGATGTTGCAGGTCCTTCACAGTAATTTTTGCCAGGCTTCCTGTAATCTCTACGGCTCTTGGGGAATCAACCAAGTCACCTGGCACATCTACTTGTCGTCTATTAATCACTGTTAACACAAAATGTCACTATATTCAATCAAATCTGAGCCATATTATATATATATTCAGTATATTTAAATGAACAAATATGTTTCAGTGGGATACATTTAAGTAATCATGGTCTTGGCATAATTTAAACTTTTTGAGTTGGCTAAAGTAACACATGACCAGTTGCACTTTGAAAATTAATGCAGAAGATGGCTAAGATATTACTTTCACCACTATTATCTAACTGGATATTCTCTGCCTTACAGAAAGCCCTTTCTCTCCTGCTCTCTCTGTTTCTGTAGCTCTATGTTTATACCACAGCCTTTTGACAAATTAGACAGTTTGCTTTTCGATTCATTTTTGACCTGAAAACTAGTGTCCCACGGTGCTCCTCTTCCCCACTCCATTCCTCTGTGTGTCCGCGCTACTGGCCAGGCGTGCTCGCTTACCCCCTGAACAATACCAGAGATGCATAATTTTTTCCCCCGCATTATTATTTTTTCAGTATGGCCACGCGATCGAGACTAATGCACCCATAGAGCACTGGGGTGTTATGGGCCTGCACGACTGAATCCCTGGAAATGTTTCTTCACGTCAATAAATCTTATTTGATTTGAATTGTGAACCACGCTGAAAATAAATGATGCTACTACGACCTCACTTTGCCCGGAATGTGAACGTGGCCCACCCCTGCGACTGTCACACTTTTTCTGTTACAAACTGACCCTGGCCCCCCATCACAAAAGGGAAAAGTTATGTGGCCCTCACTGGAAAATGTTTGGGGAACGCTGCAGTACAACATCAAAACACAAGAAGGGGCAGGAGCAGAGTGTGCTCCTTGCCGCGACTGGAGAAGCATTTGAAAGGATAGGCACAAAAGTATCCATCTCATTACACTGGTATCAGCCACTTTTTCAAAATCTGCAAGATGTGAAAGTAAGGGGTTAAGCATGAAAAGATTAATATGTGACATTATTGTCTCGGTGACATGTTAGAAGAAAGAGGAAAGAATGTAGGAATAGGGGAGGCAGGCGTGAAAAAGCTGACATCACCTGGTATTCCCAGGCGGCCTCCCATCCTAGTACTAACCAGGACCGACCCTGCTTAGTTTCCTAGATCAGATGAGATCGGGCGTTCTCAGGGTGATATGGCCGTAAGCGAATGCCAGCGGCGCTCAAGCCTTTTTCTAGCTCTATCCAAGAGCATATACGTTCATATAGCCACCGCACATAGTCTGTTTCATCCGTATAAGGAATAGTTTTGGCGATAAAATATTACAAACCCTAGCTTGTAGTTGGCTGGTTTTAGTAGCAACCTTTGTACATTTGCACTGAAAACGAGCTAATTTACTCATAGGTGTCTAACAGAATATCTAAAGCCGTGGATGTTTAAAACTTTATAACCTGAGCTTTCCCTGACCCCTATCCTTAGGCAGAAGTGACGACGATCCACATGGCTTACGTACAAGGCAGAATCGAGCGGTGGGCAACAGCAAAAATCTTCAGGGTGGCTAACCAAACCCACTCGCCTTGATTCTGGCTGTAGCCAATTGAAAACAAACCCCAGTTTCCTTTAGAAATGCACTTCTGATATATACAGATTTAAAGAAATGGATGAAATTCATGTTCTGAAGGTACCTCAGCGCTACGCACAGCTCTACAAGTGAGTAACTTAGCAGTCTAGGTTCTACCAGAGGTGACAGGCGTTTATATGTAATGACTTTGTTCCCGCTTTTTCCATTGTTTGTCTAGACAACATTTGCTGGCAGAGGGTATATTAGACCTTCAACATTGTCTACAAAAACACCCGAAAGGAACAGTCATGCTACCAATCTTGCCGTCCGCTCTACCTAGTCTGGATCTGCTTTCACTTCAGAGATACGTGGCTCAGGGCAGCTCTTGTGAGATCCTTAAGATACAGGTATCTAGATCAACCCACGTCTTTTAAAGACGTTAGTTTTTGGGTAATGGCCTGTGAATGGTTTTGTTTTATTTTTTATGTAGGCCCCAGTGCTGAAGAAGCAAAAAGGACAACAGAAGTCCTATCGAGAGAGAATTATACTGGCGGTAAAAGCCCTGGTGGTTAACAGTGGAGAAACATGGACTCAGGAACTAGAGGATGACATCCCCAGAGGATGGCAAAAGCACGGAGATCTAGTACTGTTTGGTAAAGGCTACTTTTCACAGAAAATCTGGAGAGAGACTGGTGAGTCACATTTAACCGTAAGTCTGTTTTACAGATTATTATTATGCCCATTCACTTCTGTACCGCATTATATATGGTTACCACATTCAAATTAATGCAGTTTCAGGAGACACAATTTTGGTTTAAATACAGTAACCAAATGTGATGAAAATTTATAGGAAACCTCAGGTAATGTCCACCCACATATCCATACCCTCATTCAAGCCCAGCACTTGTCTCTTTTCCTTTTTTGGTCACTTACATTAAATATTTGGCCACATTTCCACTTTTATGCTCTGTAATACTTCACCATAAATCCACAAAGCTTCATATGGCACAGACTGACCACTTTATTAGGAACAGCTTATCCAGGAAATGTGTGACAGACCCATCTTCATTTTTCTCTAGTTTTTTTTTCCTGTGTGCAGTTATCATGTGTTACAAATGGACACTTTATTCTTTCATATTAAAATAATATTCTTTAATAAGATTTCTCATTTTAGCTAGGGCCTATTTTTCATTGTAGAAAAAGATCCTAAAATGTTGAGAACTGAACTTGACCTGTCAGTGAACCACATAATTACCCTTTCCTTTTTCATTATTATTATTATTTTTTTACAAGTACTGAGTTTACTTTTGGAAAAGTCTTTTCACAGTTCTATTTACAAACATGCAGCTCACCAAAAAATCAACGTATTCTATCAGGATACCTCAGTATGAACTCACTGACCCAGAACACTACCAACAATATAGTACTTTGTTATTTAGATCACTAACACACTGTGTCCACAAATATGGCATAAGGTGGAAGGGAATTTTAACCTAGACTAGAATATAGACCTCTGTCAATCTACAAATATTTTGAAATGTCACCCCTCGAATCTGTTGTAAAGAAATTAACACCAAATAAAAATTGTAGCACATCATTATTTCAAACTTTTAACATTTTTCAAAAGTGTTTCTTGCTTTAAAACTGTACTCTTGTGGGAACTGTACATTTGTCTAATAGAATCAAACGGTTTCTGATTTTAGGGAGTTTCAAATACAAAAGGTTGTATTAAATGCATCATTAAATTATTGAAGCTCTTCAAATATTCTTAGATGTTTTGACACTGAAAATAGAAAAATTATGTACATTTTAAAAGCCTGATCATTTTACTTTCTGTTGGGTAGATCTTTCATGATCCTAGGGATCAAACAGATGTCCTTTCTACCACTATAGCTGTATGGGCGAATGAAATATCTTTAATGATGGGCTGTTTTTTCCTTTAAATGCATCTCCATGTCTTATTCCCCTCTATCATAGCTTTGTCAGTATAGTCATAACATACATATGGACCGATGACTACCACAGCTGGTATAAACAAACATCAGTACACAATGAATTAACATCAGTGAACACTGAATGTGTATTTAGATGACATGCTTAAGTGCAGATGCTTGTGCCTACAAAATAATGTTTACCTCATCAGCTTCTTCTCATTGTACCAGAAACAAATCTAATTTAAAATTAAAGAAGTGCCAGAGAGTTTGTGAGGAGCCTGGCTACTTCTTGGTCTCCACATCATTCCAAAAATTGACTGAAAAAATCTAGAAGGCACCCATGAGTGAGTCCTCACTCAATAGGTAGATCAATTTAAACAATGAACATGTTAATTAAATAGGTTTTTTACTTTCACACAGGAATTTTCTTGAAGTTTGGAATGTAGAAAGAATAAATAAATGAATGAATGATACTTACCAGCATGTTTTCCTTATTTTTTAGCAACCAGATTTTGGGCATTAAGGTGGCTTTGGAGTAGTAGTGCAATGGATCGCTGTTGATCCGTGATCCGAAGCGAACTCCCTCCTGGGTTCGGCATGCATGTGATCCATAGATTTGAAGAAAAAAAAAGGTTTTACTGTATGGGGCACGTGTCAGTGTGTGAAGCAATAGCGGTCCAAGTGGAAGAGCAGAGGAGCTCCAGAAACCTCCAGCATCACGTAGATCTTGTGTATGGGAGCATTTTGGCTTCCCCCTAAATATTTTGATGGGAAAGGGTGGTGGATAAATGGTGGACAGGGCAACACTTAGGGCATGGCTGCTAATTTTAAACGACATCATCCTGGTGTTGACCGTAGCAAAGACGAAGGCTGCGAAATACAAACGCTGATAGCCGCGACATTTAAGCAGCCTTTTGCTGCCCAAACCAACTGGCC
Organism: Rhabdalestes septentrionalis; assembly: GCA_037832545.1. NCBI lineage: Eukaryota > Metazoa > Chordata > Actinopteri > Characiformes > Alestidae > Rhabdalestes > Rhabdalestes septentrionalis. Next base: position 5,579 of record JBBMFX010294741.1, read on the forward strand.
TAAAGCTATTACACAAGCTATTAGGGTGTTTATAGGTGCAGACTTGAGGCTTTATTCCATGCAAAACAGGGGGTTTGAACATATGATGAATGAGCCATGCTATGATATCCTGTTGCGCGCCCACCTCAAAAGTCTATGGCTAAACTGTCACAGGCCTCTTCTGTTGCCTTAACTACAAACAGGTAATCTGTCCTCCAGGGCAACGGAAAGCTACGTAACAGTGAACTTGAAGATACGAAGACCTGAAAATGTAGACATCCTCTTCTGTTTGGAAAAAAAATTTAAGTTATAACTCCACCCCCCACCCACCCCGTGTGGCCAAGACACAACTCTCATCAACTGTAATGTGGTTAAACCAATCCTCTCTGAGTACACTGTATCTTGGGTGTATTCACACATGGCTTTTCATGCACTCTGAATACAGTGAACTTTAAAAAATGAATGAAAATGCACTTGAATTTTAAGTGTAACACCTTCTAAATCAAGGTGTCAAACTCTGGTCCTGGAGGGCCAATGTCTAGCACAGTTTGATGATTCTCCTCCTCAAACCCATTCACCAAACCTAACAATTTACTGACGAGGTGAACCAGGTGTTACTGTGCAGGGAAATCATAAACATTGTGGACCACAGCCCTCCAGGACTGGAGTTTGAAACCCGTGTTCTCAATTCCTACTTTCCAGCATCCTCCAGAAAACTTTCCAGTCCTCTAAACATCCCATATGACATTCTTGGCATATCAGGAAAAATGTTACTATATTATTGCAATTGCCTTATATAGGTAACTAGTTTAAGGTAATACCTGTAAAGTTAGCTTATGTGTTTACTGTGATGGCCTTTAATGTGAGTTGATGAATGTTCTAAAAAAAAAAAAAAAAAATTCTCTATTCCCAAAGGATCTGGTCTGTGGTTGGCAGTTGCCCGTGCACTAGAAGTAAATCGCCTTGCACAAATAAATCAGATTTCCCAGGATGGGTTTCGAACGCCTATGGTAACAATGCTGCTGGGTGACAGCAGCTATGTAACACACATCGATAACCACATCAGGTAACATCGGATAAATCAGTTGACTAAAATCATAAAAACAAATGTCTTGCACAATGACATTCAGTAATTTGACATTAACTGAAATTCCAGGTATGATTTTGATGTCACCAAGTGTATGTTCTCCTTTGGCAACATCACAGAGAAACTGAGGATCGCCTCATTCAGTTGCTCTGGTGAGACAGTGGTTGACCTGTATGCAGGTATGTGCTTTGCTTGATCTTGTCACTAAAATTAGAGGTCTGCACTTTTACTTTCATTTGAAATCCAGTTGTTGCTCCACTGTCAGGTATAGGCTATTTCACCCTGCCATACCTGGTACATGCGGGTGCTTCTCATGTTCATGCCTGTGAATGGAACCCAGATGCAGTAGAGGCTCTGGGGAGAAACCTGCAGCTTAATAATGTAGCGGACCGCTGCACGGTGCATCAAGGAGACAACAAACAGGTAAAGAATACTGTAACATATTCAGCATAACAGTTTTTCTTTTTATGTTTTTCATGTAAATAGAATTTAAATTTTATTGTTGCAGTCACTTCAGGTGATTTTCTTTGGGCCTATGCTTATGTCCTTAAGTATCAGAAGGTATAAGATGATTTTCTGTTTGAGACATGGACAGATATATGCCAACTTTTATTGAAGATTTTTAGCATAGATTATGCTAAAACCCTTTTAACTGAATTATCTAAAAAAAGGAACATTGTTTTTCATCTGTTTTAAAAATCTACCGCAGTAAGATGAATTATGTACAATGGTATGCTACCACTTTTTTGACAATAACCAGTACAAAACATCTTTCACAACACAAGAAACCACTTATACTTGTAATAATATATTATAGTAAAATAATATGTACAGTTACACTCAGTAACATATACACTATTGCACAGAGACAAATCAGTTACTCTGAATTAAATGCCCTTTTTACATGTTCTCTTTAGCTCTCCCTGAGAAACCTAGCTGACAGAGTTAATCTAGGCCTCATACCCAGCTCTGAAGAGGGGTGGCCCGTTGCATGTCGCCTCTTGAGAAAGGATGTTGGGGGCATACTGCACATCCACCACAATGTCACCACACCAGTTCATCAAAAACTCGACGAGGCTTCTGACACACAGAGGATTGCTTTTGCGGAGGATAAGGAAGTTGTGGAGAAACCTCTGACATGCCTGAGTGAGAGAGAGGTGTGGAATGCCTGGGCCAACACCACAGCCAGCCGCATTGTTACGCTTTTGAGAGAAATCACCGGGGATGCCTGGAGGACCAACATTAAGCATATAGAGCGTGTGAAGTCTTATGCCCCTCACATAAACCACATAGTGGTGGATTTGGAGTGTAGACCAATTACATAAAATGCTGGACAATCTGATTTTCTCTGTAACTTTGAATGGACATAATGTGTAACTTTACCCTGTGCCTTGTCCCAGGGCAGCGGAAGAATTTTTAACGTGGGGAGGGGCGCAGCGGTCACGCCAAGGGTGTGTGGGACGAAATGGATGATTTTGACCCCCCCTGCCCCGCTATAATGTTTCCAGTGCCCATGGGCTTGTCTGCTGAGCACAAATGACAGTAAACAAATTTTGCAGTGGCTGTCTGCCCTACTGTGTTGATTTGAATGTTCCAGAGAGGAACAGAATAACAGGCTGTGTATGGTGCTAGGCTCACACTTGTTGTATTGTTTTAAAAATGTAGCTTGATCTCATAACTTGTGTTTTGGTTGCCATTTAATAAGGGGCTAATTAAAAGCTTTTCTATCAATATTATTGGCCACGCTGTTTAAATAAAAGTGAAAATGGAAAATAATTTAAATAATTGCAGTGGTAGAGACTGGACCGCACGCTTCCTGGTGTCACCGCATCGTTTTCGGTAGTCTCGTGTGTGAATGAAAGAGTCGGCCGTGTTGAGCTGTTCTGCTGTGTTGAGGTGGGAGTTGACTGGAAGAGGAAACTGACGTGTTCAGCTTTCGCACTAAACCAAGCTGCACTACACCTGTTTAACGCTACCAGCCAGTCGAGTGTCCTGCCTGTCAAATGTAACATCAATATAAAAACGACGTGTTTTACTGTCGTGTTCAACTTCACGTGGTTTTCACTTTTTGAAAACCATTCTGGGGTCGTAAGGAGGGAGGCGGAAAAATAAGGTCGCCTGGCAGCGGAGGAAAAAAGCTCAGACCAGCCACGGTAAGTTAATGAGCAGACCACAGGACATGGAATTGCATAATTTGTTGATTTTTCAGTATGAGGAGGTAATCTTACTCATGCAGGTTTAACGGTTTCATTAGGAATAGCTAGTTTGAGCCCTGTCCAGCGTGTGAAACGGCTGTGAGGTTTTCATCGTTACGGCTGCGCGATGCGGTAACCAACCTCGCTTTTAACACGACTAATGAGTTTAAGATGAACTTTTTTTACGATTAACAATTAATGCGAATAAGGGTGAGACTCTAGATTTTAAAAATCGCACGCCAGTTGGCTTCTACCCACCTGTGAAGACCTGCAATTAGTTCATTCTAATGTAGTTTAACTAGTTACCAGGCTTCAGGCAAGGGTATATTTGTGCTCAGATTCGTGTATCTAATTGAAAAATTTGGTATTTTGCTATTTTCAAGGAATATGTTGACATGTTCTTATATAACCAAGAAAAAAAAATGTTCCAGTTATAATTATTTTTTACATTTAAGCCATTGCTTCCTTTTAAGTTTAGATTAAGTGTATTGTTCGTTTCAGACTTTTGAATATCAAAGCAGAGCACATTCCGCTGTCTTTATCTGCAGGGAAAGAGTAAATTCCGAGGCCTTGTCGTGGGCTGTTTATCTCCCAGTTCTTTCACAGCTTTCCTCAAGTGTTTAAACAATGAAGGGGAAAAAGCATGCCACTGAAAGCTAATATTTGTGTTATAGGATCTGCACCCTCCCCAAACCAGTTTTACTGAACTTTGGTTTAATGCTCAGTGGCTGTTTTATCCCTCTCTCACACTTCTGCTCACTGAGATTCAGAAAAGTTTGCATGGCTCGGTAACGCTGGTGATTATTAACAGCCTTTAAAAGCATCATTAAATAAATGTTAACCAAGGAACTCCACCCGTGGCTCTGTGGCCTCAGAGGGTGGGAACGCCGTGATATGCTGACTTCATGATGGGTTTTTTTTTTTTTGCCTTTCCTTCTCTGCCAGGCCTTTTCCCATGGAAGGGCCGTGCCAAGCTAAGGCTTTTGGAGAGCAATAAATCAGATTGATCGTTCTCATGCTCCTCGGTCTTATGCTGTCCTGAAGTTAATATTAATACTGTGGACTGTGATGATTTTACTGTGCCTGCACTAGGAAAAATCCATAAAATGTAAATGCCCTTCTGTGTTTGTTCTGTGCTACTGGATATTCGTGTATTTTCCTACCTTTCACCATATGCATATTTTGTTTCGATGCTAAGGCACCCAGCTCCTCATGTAAGCTTCAAATAGCTACAGCCTGGCATGCAGCAGTATTCCTCTGCAAAGAAGCACAAAAAAAGTACTGTGTCACTGCAGCCCTGTTTCAAAGCCTCTTCCCTTTATTCAAACAGCAGAGTCCTCCAGTGTTTGTCTAACAAGTGTGCAGAGACTCACACAGCCAGCAGCTGCGAATATGGATCTGACTCAATGTGTTTTGTCAATGCAAAGTGACAAATATAATTTTTGTTGACATGAACGCCATTTTGTTTGACGTTGGGCGTTGATCTGACTCCGTCAACTTATTACTGTTTGTCCCTGAAAGCAAGGGTTTGACGGGCTAAGATGATGGAGACCATGGAGACAATCAGTGTGTCCTTCCTGACTGACTCCGAACGGGAGCAGATCTGGGATGTGCTGCACAGGGATGAAGATCTGAGACGGCAAGAGGACCAGCGGGTCAGGTGAGTGTACAGTTGCTGATAAATGCAATTTCATGCCCTGCTAATATTTATCCTTTCCCTAATCTAAACCACCTATTAGTATAGCTAGTTATATATGGAATCATCAAGGCTAGGATTTGCAGACACTTACAATAAGCCAAGATTATGATTCTATTAATCCTAATGCATGCCTTCTAAGTTAAGCATTCACTCATGAGCAAAATTCAACATAAGTTTTTAAAATTAATTTTCATTTTTATAAGTTATCCTTAGGCCCCTCTACCCTGAAAGGAAACACAGCATCACAGGCTAGCAACGCTGAATGATGGAGACAAATGATAAGCTGTCCTGCAGTAAATTTACCCAGGAAAGGTTTCTGCTGTCTGAATAAACAAACGACACATTTTTGTGTAATAGATAGAAATGGCACAGTGCCAACTTTTATACTGTTATTAAAATGGACACCTTGAGTATCAATTCATCTCTCTCTTGGCATATTAGACCCAATATTTAGCTCTTGGTATGTTAGTAACTTTTTAAATAATATTTAGAAGCCATCGTCCTAAAATAATTCAAACATTTCTTACCCACTGAAAAAATACTAAGCTAACATGACACCACATAGTGTGAGTGTGTGCTACTTCAGGTTGGATTTCGTAGATTTTCACTCCAATATCTACTACAGTGTATTCTGCTGATATTGGCCTAGATATTAATACCTGGTATCTAATCACTACTTTTCTGAGCTCTGAATGCTATTTATGTCTGCAGGAGGCTGAAGGCAGAGTTGTTGGAGATCAAGAGAAAGGGTGCAAAGCGCAGTAATGGAAATTACAGTGAGCGCAGCTGTGGACGCTGCCAGGAGCCTCTGGGCCGTTTAGGCCCCGGCTCCAGTCAATGCCCAGCATGTAAACACCAGGTGTGCCGAAATTGTCGCTTTGTCCGACCAAAAGGACCGTGGGTGTGCACTGTATGTGCCAAGGAGGCGTAAGTACTCACACAACCCATAATCTCTCCCGGCCTAGTAATGCTAAAGTGCTACTGCTCATCATTCTGAGGCATGCTGGACTGGAAAATGAGGCATTTGGTTTAATGCAGCTGGTTAATGTTTAATGAAAGGAAGAACTATTTCAACATTTCTCCTTCCCAGAGACCTAAAGAAGAGCACAGGCGACTGGTTCTATGACCGGAGAGTTAATCGCTTTTCCACAAGACCTGGACATGATATAGTGCGAATCTCCCTCAGGAAGAGACCTCCAAGTGAGTGCAGGAAACAGAAGCGATGACCGTGTTTACTTTTTTAGATATACAGCCAATAGGGATACATTGGGGTATAAGTGAGGTATTTTGTGTTTAAATGTTCTCTTTAATCTGGCAAAAATCCCTAGTGTATTTACTAATGATTTTACTAATCATTAAGTAGGCTGTGACTGTGTGTACTTCCTCTTTCTGAAATTTGCATGGTTCCTTTCCAGCAAAGAAACGTGAAACTGCAGGAGAGGTGCTGCTGAACAGCACAGACATAAAATCAAGTCAGACCTTTCCTGTGCCTCGACCCAGACTAAAGGAACTTGCACAGGCTAACAAAATGTAAGTCCACCGCACAACCAGGTGGAGATAACCCTAGAATTTCAACCATTAGTTTCATTTATCAGTAAACAATTACCAGGTATATTTGTGCAAACACATGCAAGCAGAGGGCACAGGATTTAAAGAAACATAAGGATTCAAAGAAAGACTGTCCATATACATGAAGACAAACATTTTCTGTGGGGGTAAAATCTATCAGGTTTAACCGAGGGCTAACTTTTTATTTGTCTGCCCCTCAGCTCATCAAATGAGCAACTACAGCGCAGTGACACAGACTCTGCAGAGAAAAGCAGTCTCAGCAGCAGCCGTGCTGACACAGACTCCTTGCACAGCACTCCATCGATGCAGAGGTAAAGACTCTGTCACAGAATAAGAAAACATTGTTTAAAAAAACAGTATAGTACAAAACACATTGTAGCAGTTTTTTATTTTATTTTTAGGAAAGGAGTGGTAGTGAATACATCCAGCCCAGCAGGCTCCACAGTCGACGTGACCGTGCCTGCATCCACTAAAACCCACAGTCCCTCTGGGTCCACTTCAGGCACTGAAACTGTAAGTGTACAGCCATTTGTAATGTGGTCTCTCATATTAGTCTTCTTCTGCCAACAGTCCATCATGTTTTCTGTGACCAGTATTTTCTGCTAAATATGTGCATGTAAGTTTTGAAACTGAAGATTACTTTGTTTAATTGACAATCCTATTTTGTTTTTGTATTAAAAAAATGGAGTTAAATAATTAGAGAGGGAACACAAACAAAACACAAAAGGAGATACAGACAATAATTAGATGAAGTATTAACATTGAAGGTAGAAGGAGCTCTTGGATACATTAATAGAAACTATTACGAAATGGGGAAATAAGGCTAGCAGGATGTTGGCTTTCCAACTCCGAAAACCTCATTCTACTCGCATCGTTTCCAAAATTAGAAATCCAGAGACCAACTCTAATGAAACTCAATGAAAGCTAATATTGAATGCTTTTGCAAAATAATAGGAGCGGTTATTTAAGGATGAAACAAAAGCACAAAATAAAGAAACATTGCGGAATTTCTGAAAATCCCTAAAATTGAATAAATTGTCGAATGCAGAAGCAATTAAAATGGTAGAGCCTATTACAGAGGAGGAAATAGTAGAGGCTATTGCTAAATTAAAAAATAACAAATCCCCAGGAATAGATTTTGTTAAGTATTTCACTATATATTAAACTCAGGAGATCCTCCAGGATCAAAGTCAGAAGCAATCATTGCAGTCTTACAAAAAGAAGGAAAAGACACCATACAATGTAGTAGCTACTAGCTATCGCCCAATAAGCCTGTTATGTGTAGATTACAAAATCCAACTTCTTCTATTTTGGCCACTAGAACTCAAAATAACAAAGAAATGAATAAAACCTGACCAAACAGGATTTATAATAGGTTGTCATGGAACAAACAATATAAGGAAAGCATTAAATCTTCAGTCAATAGCAGCAAAAGTTAGAACACCATCAATGCTTCTAAGTTTGGATGTTGAAAAAGCATTTGATCGTATTTCTGGAACATACACTGATCGAAATGGGGTTTGGAGAAACATTTACTTCTTGGATAAGGACACTTTATAAAGACCCTAGTTCAAAAGTCAGAGTTAATGGTTTTTGTTCTTATGCATTTACGGTGGAAAGAGGCGTAAGACAGGGGGATTCATTATCACCTGACCTCTTTGCGCTTAGCATTGAACCTCTAGCAGAAGCAATAAGACAAGATGAACAAATACAAGGAATAACAGATGAAAAATGGAATATGCATAAGATATCCCTCCTTGCAGACGATATTTTACGTTTGATAAAAAACCCACTTTCTTCCATACCTACCTTAGACAAATATGGGTCAGTCTCAGGATATAAAATTAATGAAAACGAATCAGAGACAATGATGATGTCAGGGACTAGGCCTATACAAGAAATGATAGTTTCTCCTTTCACTGGCCTAGACAAGGATTTAGATATTTGGGAATTATCCTCACTTTATATCCCAAACAATTAAATGAAGCCAATTATAAGAAGACACAATGGGAGATCCTTCCTTTATCTTTGCTTGGTAGGATTAAGACAGTTAGGATGAATATCTTGCCTAGACTTTTGTTTTTATTTTAATCCCTTCCAGTAAGAAAACCAGTTTCTACGTTCAACATGTTAAATAAACTAGTCTTTGGATTCATCTGGCAAAAAAAGACCAAGGATTAGACTTAAAACCCTGCTATTTACAAAAGAAAAGGGGGGCCTGGGCCTGCCAGACCTTAAATATTATTATTGGGCCGCACAAATAATTGCAGTGGTGACATAGATTAGAAATGACCGGGAATCTGGGTGGGTCCAGATAGAACAGAGTACAACCAGGGGCATATCTTTATCAACACTGCCTTTGATGGACAATGGTTAGGAAAAACCTGGGCGGCCAATTAACAGTTTCAGGGGCCAGGCCAATAGCAGATAATATAGAATTTCCTCCCTCTGTGTTGGACAGTGCGGGTCGGCAGAGGTCTTAATACAATTAATGTACTATTTAATGGGATATAGCTCAAGTCATTTAGCCAAGTTCAGAAACAATTCCAGCACCCATCTACAGATATCACAAACCAGTACCTAGAGAGGCATGGAATGTAAATCAAAGATTAATTTTAAGGAGACTCTTACAGATGAAAATGATAACTGTAAACTGGAAGGAAACAAAATCATCATCTATAACTCAGTGGGTACAAAGACTGAAAAATATAAATATAATGGAGGGAATGACTGCGAGTCTACAAATGAAAATGGACAACTTTGAACAGAGGTGGAATGGTGTAACTCGATATTTATAAAACTAACTAAAGAACAGAATATTGTAAAACTATCAGAACAAAATATTAAAAGTGTGAGTGAGAAAGAAAAACACCCCATGAAGATTAAAAATGTACAAATACCTTTTTTAAAAAAAAAGAAGTTGAGGAATTTTTAGAATGTTACCTTTCAAAGGTACAGTATAGAGTGAAAAGCAGCTTTTTCTATGAGATCCCGAATCTTGAAAAATTGCATCAGTGTGTTCGCTAGTACTGCCATATCTCATCAAGAGGCTTCTAATAAGTCTGACACAACCCTACAGACAGGCTGTGCAACTGTGATGCAGTTCAGTGTGTTCCTGAGCAAACATACCTAATAGTCCTCTGCTACTTGACCTGGCAAATTGAACTTGTCAGCAAATCAAAAATATATTCTGAACTTTCCTGTGACCCTTCAGGATATGATGCTCTTGTTTATTTTACCCTGCTTTTCCATCTGTAGTGGAACTGATTGATCTCTCTCTAACAGTCTTCTTTAATTCATCACATTAACCCATGCTCCGAGAACTTCAGTGACGTTGATGGGCTTTTTAAGAAGAGTGTCAGAAGAGTGCACAAATTATCAGGTGATGTCTTGTTTTGAATGGCAAAGAACATGAATGGTATATAATTTTTCTTAAAAAATGAGTTAAATATATGCCATTAGTAGGTTTTGCAGTACTTAAAGTGCTGCACATTTTCTAATAATATAAAAACATTTTATTTTTCTCAAACAAAAATTAGAAATCGTAGCATCAGTGAGTAGTAATTCAGTGGTATATTTTCACAAACAGTAAGTGCGGTTTACACTGTGGCATTAATTTCCTATGAATGGTGGTTTCGAAAACACTCCCCTTGAGTAAACGGATCCACCTCTCTCTAGGTACGGCAATTTTAACAGACATGTGATTAGGAACATGAATCCATGCTTAGTGAAACAAGATTAAATACGTTTTATAGCAGAGTTTAAGATGCAGTGTTTACACTGTGTTTTCCATCTGAACTTTTAGTGTGATTTATAATTAAAAGCATTTTTTATGTAACCGTCACCATTTGTTCACTTAGATTTCAAGCCCACCTCTGTAACAGACTTGCATAAAGACAGCGCAGAGGACACCACATCTTCAATGGGAGACAGAAGCAAGTCAGTCCCAGGGCTCAACCTAGTGAGTTTCCCCTTCTTGCTTTGTGCATGAGCGAGGGCTGTCACAATTATTTCATTCTGTCTCAACAAAATAAAAAAACAATCCTGTGTTTCTTTTACAATAACTTGGCAATGCTTAGTTGAAAATATGCAGGAAGACGTTGCATAAACGCATATTTGTAATACTGTCTTATAGTAAAATCATAAGGGACATATTTATTTAAAAAATCTTTTACAAATGTTCTGAATGTCTTTAAATGCTTTCTAATTTGTGCTTTTCTTTGTCATTTTTAACAGAATACCCTATTACTATTTTAACATATATGCAAAGAAATACATTTAAAACAGCTTGTGTAGGAACCCCTGTACATAACTTTCTAAGCTAAGAAAAGTTGATTTTCTGCATTAGTTACATCCATGTTTCTCCAGGATGAAGACGAGGAGGAGGAAGACATAGATAACTTGGTCAACATGCACAGAAAGACTGTGGGAAATAGTGTCACCAGTCTTCGTAGCTCCAGGGTAAAACACAACGTCTAAGTTTGCTGTAGTTATAACTGTTTATGTTGTAAACTCAGTTCACACGGAAATGTGTTTGCATTGTTGCAGAGCACTCTGGGCAGTATGACGAGCGTTTACAGTGAGGCAGGGGATTATGACACTGTGGATGTGAGTGGAGATATTATTTTCTCTCTCCACTACGATGAAGCAGCTCAGAACCTGTCAGTTCTGGTCAAAGAGTGTCATGGCCTGGCTTATGCTGATGCTGCAAAAAAGAAGTGCAACCCGTGAGTGTTCATACTTTATCAGAATTTATTTTCAGTTGTTTCTCATTTTAAATGGGAATCCCACAAACGTTCTGCATATTAGAATAGCTGAGATGTATTTTTAGGTGGGGTATTCATTTTACTAGTTTAGATGCCAAGTTGTAGATAAACACATTTAAAGAAATTTTATGTGAACTGGTTCATTATAGAGATATCTTCTTTTTTTTAATGGTAGTGATAGGAACCAGGGTCTGGATATCTACAACACACATGAAGACATTATGACATCCAAGATGCTGGTGAATCTGTTTTTTATACACTGATTAGCACATTTACCTAAAGTTGTGTTGAGTCCCCTCAAAACAGCTCAAACTTATCAAATATGGACTTCATAAAACCTGTTAAATTATGTTATGGTATCTGGCTCCAGGACCTAAACAGCAAGTATTTAAACTCCTGTGAGTTGTATGATGGGGCCTCCATGAATCAGACTGACCCATCTAGCACATCCCACAGATGATTGATTGGAATTACTTCTGGGGAGTTTGGAGGCCACATCAACACCTTGATCATGTTCCACAAAACCATTCCTGTCTGATGTTTGCATAGAGGCAGGGCACGTCGACCTACTGAAAAAGGCCATGGGCATTAGACCGTAACATTGCCACAAAAGGTGTACTTGGACTGCAGCAATGTGTGGGTAGGTGGGGCATGTCAAAGCAACATTCATGCAGATGCTAGGAGGCTTCCCAACAAAAACGTTGCCCAGAGCATCTGTGTTTCTGCCTGCTCTTCCCCAGGTGGGAGACACACACACCTGGCCGTCAAGATGATAAAGAACGTGTGATTCATCAGACTAGGCCACCTTTTTCCATTGCTTGCTGGTCTTGTTCTTATGCTCTCTTGAACATTTTAGGTACTTTCAATGCTGAACAGGAGTCAGCATGGACACTTGGCGCATCACAGCTTGTTGCATATGCGTCTGCATAGCAACAAACTAATCTTTGTGTTCTGACACATTTCTGTCATGCATTAACATTTGCTCCCCACATGCATCAATGTTCCTGTCATTGGTTCACCAGTTATTACTTTTAAAAGACCTGCCGTTTTGGGGATGGCCCAGTTGTCTAGCCATCACAATATAGTCCATGTCAAAGTCCTATATCATTACACGTGCATTTGACCTACGTCTGACAAAATCTAATCATTCACTTTCTGCCTATATCTCATCCCTTGTTCCACTATAACAATATATTATTCACTTCATCTGTTGATTTATGTAATGTTAACTATTCTAAAGCTTTCTTGGGGGACACTTTTGCCTTACAACACCCCACAAGTTCCTAGAATTAATTTTAAAAATGCTTACTTTATCAAACTGTTGTGAAAAAATGCTTCCAGCGTCACAGTGTAATCATTACCATTTAATAGCATTTGAGGAGGTTTTTAAAGCTAGTAAATGCCCCAGACATCAGGTATCTACCACTGTAAATAGTTAGTCATATTATAACAGTCATCTTATCTAGAATGGAGAATTTAAAATCAAACCATTCTGAACCTTTTTCTACCTCAACAGATTAAGGCATTCTAATGTGTGGAATTCTATTGTTGACTACAGGTCCCTAATATTTTGTACAGATTACCACACGTGTTAAGTGTATCAGGGGAAGTAATAGGTTGTGTGGAGAGGGATTAGACTTTCTACCAGAAGGCTGAATAGAGCTCCGTTTATATCTCCTAGATATGTCAAGATCTACCTTCTCCCAGACAAGTCCCGTCAGAGCAAGAAGAAAACTGTCATCAAACATAAAACTATCAACCCCAGTTACAATGAGACCTTGAAGGTATTTGTATATACCTGGCTAAGTTTTGTTTGGTATGTGCTGTTGTTTTCTTTGGTACAAACAGGATAAATGCAGTAATCATTTAATTAACAGTAATAAAAATAGAAGGCTTTAGGTGGAACAAAACAAAAACACGAGAACTCTCAGTGAAACACTCGAGATCCTGCACATTATGCCACTTATGTTTGTTGCATTTGTGTGCTCTGGGTGAGAGCAGCACACAGCGATCTGGGTTTCGGCTGGTTTTCGCGGGGTTGGGTGTCCCATTACTTTTGTCCATATAATATGACATTATTTTTACCCATACAAAAGTAATGACATGCATGACCCATGTGAGACCTAGAGCGCTGTGTGGACAAAAATATTAGAACCTCAGATACAGAGACTTTCATATAAAATTTTAATTATGGAAATAGATTTGGTATTATATTTGAATCCAATATAGTATATGTATATGGATGTATGTGTGTGTGTACAGGGGTGTATCAAGCTTTCCAAAAGTGGGGGTGTTCTGAGATGGGGATGCCAAGTTATAAATACAATTTAATCAAT
>JBBMFX010295159.1:0-19204 GCA_037832545.1 Rhabdalestes septentrionalis
CACACACACACACACACACACACACACACACACACACACACACACACACACACACACACACACACACACCCTGACCTCCCAACCAGAATACATTTACAGTGCTCATGCCCGCAGGATCAATGGAGCAGCTCGGCCCTTTAAGCTGGAGCCTCCGTCCTGGGAACGGGTCGAGCCCTATTCCAGCCTGCGGCCATGAATCTTGCCTTCAGCACGCATTTGCAGCGCCGTGGTGATGATGCGTGGAGCCATATTTATCACGCAGCACCTGGCTGAAGCCTCTGAAGAGATGGAGAGGCCAGACGAGGCACACAGTCGCTGCGGATGGTGAAGGTTCCCAGGCCCTGGCGATTTACAGCCGAACTTACGGTCATTACTTCCCGCGCCATGACGCCCGGCCCACTTCTTCAGTGGAATCACACACATTCATCAAATATCACTAACGACGTTAAGCCTCCACAATGCACTGAGGTATAAACGAGACGTGGAGCCTGACCTTGGGCGACCAGTGGAGCTCAGCAGACTCTGGTGATAAGATCCCGCGGCCACGTAGACTCGCAAACTCCGAACCAGGGAAAATCTGAGAGAGAACACCGGCCTCCTTATTTAATAATCCTCGTGAGAAGTAATATAGAATAAAGCTTCCGGCTAGGAGCGTTCCTCAGGAGCCGGATTAGAGCGCCGTTACATGAGACAATTTATCTGGCAAATTACTTCCAAGTCAATGCGAAGTGGCGTTCAAGCGTCAGTGCACAAAGTGCTGCGCCAGAACCCGCGTCAGATGCACAGTGCGATCAATATGAGATCTGCAGCTCCCTCCCAGTGCCACGCCACCCCATACCTTAATCTTCTTCACCAAACAGGCGCAGTTGGGACCCGTAATCCTCCGAAACTCACGTCTTTATGAATTCGGGGTGAGAGTGAGGGGTTCAAGGGTGGGGGAAAAACAAAAACAGAACCAGCCCGGATTACGGAGTTACTTCCCTAGCACAAGTCCGACTCGGGATATGTAAGTGTACAACAATCAAGCCAAGTTAAAAAAGCAAAATAATACATTAAGGACACTTTGGGGTTTAAAACAGGCCACCCCAAGCCAAAGGGAGTCATTTCAAATTAAATAAAATTAAATAAAATTAAAATTTTATTAATATAAAATATGATCAGATATAACGCTAGATGGTTGAATAAACTCAAACGAAATATTTCAATAAAATCATATAAAAAACTAGATATGTCACCCTATAACTAGTACACAGAGGTCCTTATTTGGGGGAATTGTGCCCCTCAGCACTCCCACTCTTTTGCCTGTTATTTAAAAATAATATTCACATCTATTTCTCTTGCTCACCACACAACAGTATGTTTACGCATGTTTAGTTTGATGTAAACTCGATGTACATATATTCATCCTTTAAGTTTCACCACTTTCAGACCCAGCATTAACAGTCGAATTTATGTATTAATGGAGATCTACAGGATGGATTGTCTTAACCATAAACCTGAAAGTGGGGCTATTTTGTCCGACATTGCTATAAGTGGGTGCAGTATATTAAAACTTTCAGACCCAAATTCATTAAAATATTGAACTGAAGGGATCATTCTTATATAATTTTTCCCTCTCTAAAGTATTAAGTATTGAACATTCAAATATATTCTATTTACTTTCAAAGCCTGATGATGTTTCGTAAAATGGAAGCAACTGAATATCTCCCGCTCCCTGGCTGGATGAAGTTTGATTTGTTTGATTTGCAATTTAATAAACAATGAAAAAATCTTTATCTAATCATCTGAAAACAGTATGTCATGTAGAGTGAGAAATCGCAAGTCTAGAAGTGACTGAAGTGAGTGTAAAGTAAATGTTAGCGCACATATTGTCCCTGTAGCTCCAGTTACAACAGACTCGACATATGATGTTTCCATTTTACGATGTTCACTCCCATTCGGTTTACACAGTTAATCTCGTACTTAAGGACTACGTGGTGTTGCGTGCGGTGGAAGAATACGCAGTAACACAGCGTGTGAGTGAGGGAGTATTCCTTTTCCTTTCTCTGTGGCTTAGTTGTGTTTTTATGATTTTACAGCAATATTAGGGTCAGTAAGTGACTCAGGCTAGGATCTGTTTTCAGATTCGACAAAATTCGGGCTACATCACTGTCGCAGCAACGGATCTGTGGTGGAACTCGAGCAACCCAGGACCGGATTCTTTATTTCTCAATAATCTTCACACACTCAGTGATGCTGCATCCCTCCACCTGACTTCGGACCCTAGCTACAGCCAACATGCTGCTACACTGAAACCCTTACGCTGCCACTGCACTGCAGAGTGAGTTCAAAATCAGAATCAAACTTTTTTGATCCTGGAAGAAATTGCTTACGCTAATTGCTCCAGAAACACACAGCTATCACAAAGACGAGAACAATAGGAACTATAGTATAAAGTCAAAATACTCTCTGGATATTAACACTCAAATTCTCTGGATATTAACATTTTAGATAAATAAATAGAATTACCACAGAATTCATAGTTTAGGAGTAACACAGACAGTGGTTTGGGGTTGTTCTCTATACTGTGATATTGATATAAGTAGTGATATTGCACATGATCATACTATTGCATAAGTATTGACAAAAGAAGTGACCAAAATGCCATAAGTACTGATTTGCTCTGGATAATAACGGCACATTCTGATAGCAACTTAGCCCACCATAGGAAATTTAACATCTGGGTATTAGCAGGTTTTTGCTCAGATTGTTATGGAGGTGTGTGACAGGGGGAGGAGTTATTGAGTCTGACATTTCACGAGGCGACATTTTGTGTATCCGTCACTGTGAAAGCAGAGAGAAAACCAGTCTTTTAAGGAGGAATCCGCCACGGTGCAGTAATGGCTAAGGAAGGGGTATAATGGCACGGAGGGGAGGACGCCATCGCCGTGACTAAGCCATTACCTCTGTGGGCCAAACAAGCTCAGGACCGTTTTATCAGGGGTGGTAACAAATCAATCCGGGCCCATTTGGAGCCTGGAGGAGCGGTGTATTTGTCCAATCTTCCACAGGGCACTCGGCATCTTTCCGCTCACAGAACTGCCTCCATTCGCTGGAAATGGAGGAGGGGGTGCACAAAAATCATTCAGGGCCATTGATTTTTCCTCAGGACATCATCAAGGCAAAAGGTGAGGCGAATGAAAGCCAAGACGAGGGGTCCGATTCAGCGCCGCCGGCCCGGATCGCTCGCTCGGCCCAGGGCTGTCCCGGGTTAGTGGCCAGGCTAATAAACAAACCGCAGTCCGCCTGGGAGGCTTTGAATAAAAATGAACCCTGCTTCAGGAAAACACTGTACTTTCAGTGTTTATTCAGTTAAAATTTGGGACCGCTATAGACGCCCTTATTTACTTTTTGCAAATTTTGGGAAATATCTTACATTCGTTGCATATTGTTCTGTTTGTGATGAAACTCACATGATCTTTAATGTCAAAACTGTGCTATTCTACCTGATCAGTAAATAATAAATATTAAAAACACTTTAATAAAGCATTAATAGGACATTAATAGGCCCTGTCCTTACAACAGGTCTTAGTTTTACACACACATACATATGCTAAGGTCTCTGAGACCAAAACAACTGATCTCCACCTCTTCCCTGGCCACTGCTTCTGGATGAAGACGGACTGTCCAGCGGCCCTGTGTTTGTGTTTGCACTGTACTTTCAATGTTCCTCGTCCTTCCAGTTCAAAGCAGTGAAGCAGCCAGGTTAGCTTTGCTCTGGAGCTACATTGCTAACGCTCAGTTTCCTCAAACAGACTTGCTTATGTGGCTCCTGACACCGGATGACACCCTGATATCCAGCAGTGGTGCAACAGTAAACTGGCGCAGGATGTACAGCGAGTTTCATGGAAACGGATCATGCCTGGACGCGCTGCAGTGGCTGAGGGAGAATAAAATACGCAGTATCTTCACATACACATACATCAGACCACAGAAACACACCCTGTTCACCCCTCTCTGCTTCTAGGAGCATTCGGTAAAAAAAACCCAGCAACCAATCAGGTTTGTGGTGCCAGAACAACATTATTAGTTTTAGTCATTATATTATTTGATTGTATAAAATCTAAAATATACAAAATATAATACTTAATACTACCACACGTCTTTATTATGCTTTTTGCCAATTTGGGGAATTGGCAAAAAGCACCACTCTTCCCTGACCGCTGCTTCTGGATGAAGACAGACTGTCCGGCTCTGAACGGCCCTGTGTTTGTGTTTGCGCTGGAGTAATAAAATCTTTAATGAATCTTTCATAAATATTTTATGAATTGAAATGGATCCGTAAACACGGCGAGAGGTTCGATAGCGATTAAAGCCTGGATCTCTGTCCGGGGAATTGAGTGTTGGAACTTCACACCGCGGATCCTCTGGTGCGGTGACTTGTTATGGAGGCGGAATCCAGAGGAGGGGGGCGGCGTTCGCAGCCTGTTTAAACCGTTTAAAATAGGAAAACTGGTTTGCTCTGCTAATATCTCTCGACGCCATTGAGGGAGTTGGCTGACTTCAGGGCTCCCGACTGATGGAGTCTGATGGTCCTTGCAGCCTCTGCTATCAGCTGCTTCAATCCATCGTCCAACATTCAGCCTTTCTGCCCATAACAGTGGGATGACACCATTCTCTTCATTCTAAGAGCTTTTTGTCTGCAGGCATCGCACCAGAAACCCTCAACATACGTGAAAGAGGCGTGAATACATGGTTCCACAGCAAACGCTTCCAACACATACCTCTGTTATAGATTTAGATCTGATCAGCTTTAAAGGGTCCATTTGATGAAAAAAAATGTGTTTTTAAGTTTAGACCTGATTACAGGTGAGGAGGCAAAAAACATACAATTACCGGCATTAAAAAACCTCTGAAATCTCCTAATGTGTCGTTCTGGCAGTCGGTAAACAGCGCCGGCGCCGCACCGTGACACTCCCGACAAAGGAGCAGTCCTCACAGCGAAGTGCTGCGTGTGTGCCTCTCCGAGTATGTGTGTGGCAAAGAAAGGGAGAGAAAAGGAAAGCGCTTTGATCCGTGCTCTACTTTCTCTTCGTTCCCTCAAGTATTCCTCATTGTCTTTTTTCTATTTTTTCCTTCCCGATGAAAAAATTTATCAAAAAAAATAAATAAAAGAAGCAAAATGGATGAGCTACACACGGCGCTCGCCTTAATCAGCCGTTTTTCCAGCGGCCTGGTTTGGGCCGGGACAGGTCGGGCTCCCAGAGGATCGGCCAATGATGCACCACGGCGCGAGGGAGCGGCCACGCCCCCCGGGACAGCACAATGAAGTGAGGGGTAGCAGATTGTTACTATTTTATTTGATTCATTTTTAACTCTCTGTCTTATCTTTTCTCTTCTTATTGGAATGAGCATGTTTAGGACAAAAGACTTTCCCTTGGGAAGACAGTACCCTCTTATCTCATCTCATCTCATCTCATCTCATCTCATCTTAGATTAGATTATCTGAGTGTAACCCGCTGATATCTGAAGCTGCTGCTATTGCTGTGTGCTGTACATGTATTTGCAACTACAGAAGGATATCTAGTACTGATAATGATACAATGACAAAATATTAATTCCAAGACATGTAAATACCCATTGCAATAATGGGAGATGTTACATATTTTGTTTAACCATAATTAAACCATGGTGGGCACTATGAGAGTCTGATCACTGGACAAGCATGGACAAACAGTTTAAAGAGCCTGTTTAATAAAAAAAGGTCATTTTTTAGAACACAGATTTCACAAAACCAGCACACACACACACACACACACACACACACACACACACACACACACACACACATATTTTCTGGCCTTTTCCTTTCCTACATAATTAATTTTTTTAATTGTACAACGTTAAATACATTTCCATTTGATTCATGTTCTGTATTGTCGGGTTTGAGTGTGAATTTCTGACTTTTCTTACTGGTTCTTACAAAGTGAGGCAATGACTTAAATCCTCCTCTTTCTATCACATACCTTATTTTTATTACTTATTACTCTTTTATTTAGAAAAGATCAGACAGAGAATGCACTCTGCACCAAGAGCGCTGAGATATTTAGCAGCATATACAGAGAGG
Organism: Rhabdalestes septentrionalis; assembly: GCA_037832545.1. Taxonomy (NCBI): domain Eukaryota; kingdom Metazoa; phylum Chordata; class Actinopteri; order Characiformes; family Alestidae; genus Rhabdalestes; species Rhabdalestes septentrionalis. The sequence goes on from JBBMFX010295159.1 coordinate 6,107, forward strand.
GCTCGGATATATCTGCCATCTTTTGCATCTCCGGATGTGTAGATCTGTTTGTGGGAACAAGTTCATGTGGATTGTGAAAATGCATCAAAGAGAAAACAACTAAATTTACCCCACAACAAAACCACGTGGGGCAAAATGACCTTACAGCTCCTTCGGAATCATTAAACGATCGGAAAAACAGCGCCGCCCCGTCCTGCATCCTACACATGTGTACACATCATTTCCACATGAATAAAAGATGACATTCATGGCTCCTTTTTTTAGTGCAGCTTTCCCCATTGTTTCCTGAGACTGGCCGCATATCTAGGTCAGCACAATTAAGCATTCAGCCGCAATGGAAGAATATTCTACTGACCGGTGATCAATTCATCTTCCAGATACACTCACTGTCCACTTCAGTGCACAGGAGGAAAACACCTACTGCGCACTGTACTGTGGGATGTATAATATAATAACTACTTACACCCCCCCCCCCCACACACACACACACACCCACACACACACCCATATATTGGGGACCCTTACATCAGCTAACCTTATTTTTATTACTTATTACTCTTTTATTTAGAAATGATCAGACAGAGAATGCGCTCTGCACTGAGGGCGCTGAGATATTTATGAGGTCAGACACTGATATTGGACGAGAAGGTCTAGATCACAATCTCCATTCGAGTTCATCCCAAAGGTGCTGGATGGGGTTGAGGTCAGGACTCTGTGTGGACCAGTCAAGTTCAAGGCCCAAAAAGTTAGAAGCATGCTGTTGTCCAAAATGCCTGAAGCATTAAGAGTGCCCTTCACTGCATTCAATAAGGAAGAAGTGTCTGGGGGAAGAAACCAGTTGGGGATGAGATCATAACTCTGTACATTGTGTGATTATGACCGGTACGTGTGGGATGGCACTCAAAAAACAAGGAGAGGTCAACAGGTCACCAGGATAACACAAATTCCATAGCAAAATACATATTTGTCTGATATGAAATATACATATTTGTCTGATATGAAACACCCAGTGTGTCCATTTACTTTTTAAATGTCAAGAATATCGATGTGAAATGTAACTTTGATGAAAGACATTAAATGCTGTGAACCAGAATCTGTTAGGAACGTGACATTTTTAAAACGTGGTCGGTTTTGGGTTTTATCTTTAACAGGGCGAGTGCATTCCTTACCCTGCCACACTGTGTAGTTTTTATGATCTGTTTTACAAACACGACTGTAATTTGCTACTAAGAAAGCTGACAGATATAAGAAGATAGGAGGCAGTGGGGCAGACAGACTTTCATAAACTTCAGTTCAATATGATGGGGCCTCACTTCTGCGTGTTATTCTGCATCTAAATGGAATAAAATACTTATTGAAGAGGGACAATCTGATTATTGGATAAACAAAAACACAAAAAATTGGATTATTTGCCATAAATTGAGGTTTGGTTCTAGATTCCTCCTCAGTGCCGTCACACAAATCCGGCCGTATCCCTCAGTAGCACACTGGATTAAAATGCAGGCATTAAATTAAAAATAAATTGATTATGCACGCCTGGATGGGGTTTGGGAATGATTATAAAATCAGTGGTTAGATTCATGTGTCCACTCTAACATTAGCCTATCTGAGCTAGTGAGCGCTCACTGCCCGAATATGTCGCTTTTCAGGCATTAATTCCTCCTGTGCTCAAAACGTTTGCATACCACGGTGTTCGGTGTGAAAATAGTGTTGAGAAAAGCACACGCGCGATTCCAGCGGCTAACACCACTTCCTCAAAGTCAAAAGAGCGCTCTCCCGCGGCGCTGACCGCTAGCAGCGCAGTCGATACCCATTTCAGGATGATTTGCTCACCGCCTGGCAACGTAATGAATAGAATGCCGCAGACATAATCTCATAGTAAAGCTCCCGAATGAAAAGCGTTTTTGGGCGGAGGTGTGGGGTGTTGGGGATGGGGGGGTTTAGGTTTCAGCTGTCTGAGATTTTACACCTTGTTGAGTCAGCTGGCTCATGCTAACGCTAGCAAGCTAGCATGGAGCCGAGCCAAGGCCCCAGTGGAGGATTCTGCAAACATCTGGCATTTATCACATCGTATAAAACACACACATGCTCCCACACACACACACACACAAACGTACACACACACATACTGACATACACTCCCAGCATAGCATCAGTGTGATATGCAAATTAGGGCCTTTATGCATGTGGCCGCCTCTTCACACATCACGGCAATGCGAAATATTTGGGCATTTGATTTGCACGCCGTGTGCGGTCACTCGCTTTACGGCTCCAGGCTTTTCTCTTGACGCCACGTCAGGGCCGCCACGATTTCTCAATTAAAAACATCAGTGATTAAAAACCTGCAGTTATTTAGGCAATTTGTATGAGTGTGTGCGTGGAGGTCAGTGGGAGATTTATTAAGTTGGGGGTGGTTTGGCAGGGCACACAGTAGGGTGGGGAATAGTAGAATTTTAATAATAGAATTTTGCCCACAGGGTTAAATTAAATGGAACATCTGAATTATGGGCCTATTTTAATGAATAAAACTATTAAAATAAGAAAAACGTAATTAAGATTTACATTTGCTCAAACCTTTACAAAATTTGCAAAGACAGAATATACTACAGTTACATATATTATTCTTTATTTGTATTGATTCATTCTACTAATGGTAACATCATTAGAGAATTTTTTTTTTTTACTGTAGAAGGCTGCACTACCACTTTTTTGAGTGTGTGTGTGTGTGTGTTTGTGTTTTCTATATTTGGTTCTACTGAGTAATATAGACTGCATGCACTGCTATAGTGCAGTTCTTTATTTTTATTATTATACCAGACAATGAAAATATGTGTTTGGTTTGAGGAAGACTGCAGTTCTGAATGTATGTGTTTTGTCGGAGTGAGGGTGCTGTGGGAGGGGAGCGATAACACTCAGGGCGCCCAAATGGCCATCAGCGACCCGCCACCAGGCAAGGCGGGGTTCATCGTTCTTTTTCTCCAGCTGCCAGGCCAGGCGAGTGGCGGCGAGGGGAGTGAGATAGGGAAGTGTACTTAAAGCATTGCTCTGGTCTTTAATTCCATTTATTACATTTCCCACAGACACGCATGGAGTGGCCGCGTGTAATTACGGTCATTGATCTCTCGCCCGGAGACAGCCAATCAAGATGGATCCTTGTTTTCTTCCTCCGCCGCTGAGGGACTGACCGGGAGTGAATTTGGGTGACTTAAAGAGGGGGCATTATTTAAGTCCTTCCAGCTCAAACAACCCCCCCCCCCCCAGCCAGCACCACATCCCACCATTCCCCCGAGTGACATTAGAGCGCATTAGGTTCCGTCGTTGTTGAGGCACTCGTCACAGTCCGCAAGCATCTATCTGTGTAGCACAGGGCCTCAATCAATAGATAAGTAATCTGCAGCAATGGGGGAAAGCGAAGGGCATTACTCACCTGGGCCTGAACCCAGGCAGCCTACACGGTTCACACACAAACACACACAAACACACACACACACACACACACACACTTATCCATTAGCTGGACTTCATTCCCCTCGACTCCACTGTTAGTCCTACAGAGGAAATATGGGCCTGCAGCCTCTACCCCTAACCAAGTATGCTAGGAGGAAAACAAATAATCAGCTTCCAGAGATCTCCTCTTCCTTCAGATGAAGCTAACAAGCATTGGGAGTTAAAAATGAATAACAATGTTTCATGAGACCCATCCCCCAATCCCCGGAACCACGGCAGACACATGGAAATATTTTTACCTTTTGGGTGCATACTAATTAATTCATGTTGGTATTCATTAGAGTACTAGAGCAAAAAATTATGTCAACCCCTATATTTAGGGCCACTTTATTTACTATAGCCATTTTTTTAGGGTAACACTGGACATTCAACATGTCTTTTCAGATCAAATGCAGAATAGACGATAACTGGGCTAGGCATTCAGTCCGTGCCATAGCTGTGAAAACCTGGTTTAAAAAAATTCCTCTACCAACATGCTAATTTCTAATAGAGCTCTAGGGGGCATCAAAGAAAAAAGGTGTTTAGTTTTTGAGTCTCAATTTGATACCTCAGAGCGGCTTACGTACATTAAAGATATTAAGATATAGCCAAAGCTGCATGTTTCAGTTTTACAGTGATTCCTTCAGTAAATTTCTGGCCTAGAGCTGCTGCTGTCTATTTATAACACGTTCCGAGAGCAGCAGTGTCGGGTTGCATGATGCTTTACAGCAAAGAGAAAGGAGGTAAATGTTCTCCATCGCCTCTAGGTCTGTGAGGCCATACACATTTAATAAGTGTCTGTGTATATCTATACCTAGATCTATACTTAGACAACTAGATCTATATCTAGATACAAGAAGTGATAATGAGTGCAATTCTCTATAAGCTTATATATAATGAGCTTGAAGAAGTATTTGTTTTTATTTCTTGCCTCCCACAAGTCATTAGACCTTTCTGAAGAATGATGAGGGTTCCCCACTGTCTTGAGTAAGAGAGTAACTTAAACATGAATTATAATGTACTGAATTATAGTCTGCATTGGAAGCTGCTTGCTAGGGGATACAAGTTAGCTTGTGTGGTTTTGAAAAATCCATAATACATTACACAGAAATGATACCAGAAATAAACAGAATCAAATTGCCTAATCTGTGGGGCATCATTCTCACATATTGACTTTGTTCCCACTATTTCATTCAAAAATAAGATGCACGTCAGTATTTTCTTCTAACTGAATTACATCGTATGTCTAAATGTGCCTGCAGATGTACAGTAATATAAGGAAATGGATCCTGCCGCCCTACATGCAGTTATTACTCCTCCGCTTCCTCCTTTCATTATCCTTTAGTCATTTTTGACCGCATTAGGCGAAAGCGTGCTTTAAGTCCCAACGGTCGTTTCATTCTGCTGCTGTTTGGTGACTGGATCTTTTAGATGTTCCTCCACAATGGTTGCCACTTTTGTTTTTGCAGAATGTGGGCCTAAATGGAGGATGAACTGCCGCATGTTCTGATGGTCAAATAAACCATAATGGAGATCTAGTGCTCTTAAGAGCACGAACATTCAGATGAGGCTGTTTGAGCCCAGATGGAAATGAGGGCTTGCCTGTTGTCCCATTAGATCCCACTCAAAAGAGACGTAAAGCTTTCTCAGAATGCTTTTTAGCAAAGTGGGGGTGCTGTAGGGTCTGTTTTATTCGATGGATGATGCTCAGTGCTACTGCTTTTTAAATAAATGGCTAAGGAAAAACATAGCGAGTTAAGGATCGGCATGAACACAATATCAACAGGCTTGATTGTTGCCTATTGTCTTCTACTACCATGCAGCCATGAAGTTTAAAACAACCAACCATTACATCTGCCACCTAAAGCCAGGGGTCATCAACCCTTTTAACTGATTTCTGCTTCTGTTTTTCAATAAAAAATAAATTTTTACTATTCTTATTCTAATTTAAACCCAACATTTTAGAGCTAAGGATAAAGGAGCGGAAGTATAAATGGAACAAAGTACTTCATATTCCTTAATGATTAGGGGTTTTAGGAGAAATGTGAAGATCAATTTGAAGAGCAATTCCACCAATTTTCCAAAGTTTTAATCATTAAAACACGCAAAAATCTTAACCTTTACCTTTAATTGCACTGCCTAGCACACTTTAGCTTTCTATGCTGGATGCTACGACATTGCTTTACAGTCTGTTGGGGAATGTGAAAACTCATTGTTAGCAGTTAGCATATCTGAGTCATCACACATCTCATTTTCATTATATTTGAACACAAACATCAAATCCCAGAGGGAAATTTCAATAGGAAGCTGCAGTAAAGACATTTACTAACAAATACTCTCTTATTAAATCGGTCCACATACCGCAGTCCAGAAACAGCGAGTTGCTGCAATGTTTGAACAATACATTTTGCTGGTCTTGCTAATGAGCGTTAACAGAGTGCTAACCTGGCTATGACCTGATACTGCAGTGCATTCTAGCCATCATTCCCAGCTCTAGATTCCAGCTTCAAAGAAGCTGAATGGGAATCAGCAAAATTGCTACCAAGTCTACTGCTAGCATAGCTACTATTACAGAGGCTAGTTTGGCTTCCTTAAAGTAGCATTAGCTAGTTTTAGCTGTTTATTGTTGAGAAATGAAATGATTTCAAACAGTTCAACCTTTCAAGGTGCCAATGCAGATGTGGTATTTCCTCCCACCTTCAAGTTACATCACTAGAAGGGGCTGTTCCTACTCACTTTAGAGGCTAATCGTGCCTCTGTAAGAGGGTGAGAATTGTTTACAACAAAGCTGTGGATAGCTGTGGCCAGAGTGCCCTTTAAATATCTTTGGCTTTGTTGGTCCTACACATACTTCATGACCAAAAACATGAGAGAACTTTAATTTTCCATGGTCATTCCTCCAAATCCATTCATTACTATGCCAGTTTATGCAGTTATGCATGTGTCCAAACAATGGATGTCCACAAGTAGTGTCAATATCTATTTACTGCCATTGTGATGATTCAGAATGACTTATTTTGTTCCTTTTGATCCTAAAACGTCTTGCCAGCGATGAAAGAGCCGACGCCTCTTGAAAGGCCATAGAAAACAAACCGAAATCTATGTTTAAATGCTCCTTCTGCAAGGTAATGTCTGCAGTAATTCCAGTGGGTTGAATAAGGCTGAGGAACACTTGAAGTTGCAATTCACTTTCAAAATTGCACGGCCCATTCAGCTGAATGGAGGGGCCCGCTTGTTCCTGAGCCCCCGCTATTGATTAGCAGTCAAAATAAGTAAATAAATAATTAAATCAAAACTTAAAAAAAAAAAAAATAGATGTGAGCTTGTGAATAGCCTCTTGATTTGCTGTAACAGCTCTGCGCACGGCTTATCCAATCGCTGCTGACGACAAAGGCTATGTTTCAATTCAGCATATTTTTTTTTCTTATCAGTCTTCAGACAAGGCATTCTCCGAAGTGAGATACACTCTTTTCTGAGTGCCGTCTCTAAAACAACACGACGTGGTGTGAATTGATAAATGTTATCAAGGCTTTAACGCTTGGATTGTGGCTATTCAGTCACTTATCCTCCCACTGCGTTAAAACGGTATGAAATGGTTTAGAGTGGAGAAACTTACTTGGATTTCTTCACAGTGTTGGTGAATGGAACCAGACGTCTCCAACACAAAAATAGCCGTTTTATTTACCATCAACACTGGTAAATCAATGAATCAGGCGTCAGGCGGCACAATCATTACCATTTAATGGAATGTCTTTTTGTGAGTCTTCAGATGTCTGGTTCCATTCACCACCACTTTTTTCACATTTTTCCTTGTTTTACCTTTTGGAAAGCAATTCTTACACAAAATATATATTTTTAATTGAAATTTTACAGTTGTCATTTTTCAATGCCTGTTTCTACTGTAAAGGGCAACTGCTGCACATTTAAAAGTTTGGTTTTTATATCCGACTACAGGACACAGCATAGAGTTGATGACAGCTAACTACATAAAAATAATTCTATCTACCAGCACTGCAAAAGATTCGGTTATGTAAATTCTCCTTATCTTGTACTGTGTGTTATGCAGGACTAAATGAGTTTTGGAAATTCTCCTAATCTTGTACTGTGTGTTATGCAGGACTGAGTGGGTTTTGGAAATTCTCCTAATCTTGTACTGAGTGTTATGCAGGACTGAGTGGATTTTGGAAATTCTCCTAATCTTGTACTGTGTGTTTTGCAGGACTGAGTGGGTTTTGGTGGGTTATACTATTGCACATAAAAAAGGAAATGGAAAAATATGCCAATGGTAGTCTTACCTAAAAAAAAGAGTGAGTTTTGGAAATTTGCTCATTTCTGACTTCGTGCATTTCTAAAGACCATTGTGCTTCCCATGGAACCACACTGATTTTCACCCAAATAACTTAATTAAGTAGTCATTTTGGAAAACCGGGGGTATTGTCCTTTAAAGTAAATATTTTTTGGGAGGACTATTTTGCCTCAGACCACCCTGCATGTATCCCTCCACCCGGAATGGGTCTGAGTATAATTCGGGCCAAAATGTAAAAATGCGACAGATATTATATTTATTAATAGTTCACGCAATAATGTTGTGTGACTGGGCTTTTAGGAGCAGACGTCTGGTTCACGTCCACAGTGAACCATTGTGACTAGGTAAACTCCAAGCAACCACTGAATTCCCTGTTGAAGGGCGACAATATTTTGCAATGTTTTATTTATTTATTTATTTATTTGTTCATGTACTTATTTCCTGAAATGTGAGAGCACCTGCGCCTGAGAATAGCCGCTGATTGTGTTGGGAGAGCGCGTGAGGAACGCAGAGGAGCCTGAAAGAGGGCTGATCCGCGACCGGCAGCTCTCTGCACGGTGTGTTCGCAGACGAAAGCAGAGCGGCGTGTGTGTTCATCCACTGACTCATTCAGTCGCTCTTCATGCAGCATCTGTTAGAAACAAGCGCTCTTAAATAAGCTCTGAACGCAGCCGAGAGCTTTTCATGTCGAATCTACAAGCATTCATCCCGTCCGCCGCGCCGGTCAGACACATCCGCGCCAGACCACATTCACATCCAATTCAGGGAGATTAATGCAGTTTGTTTCCGCGCGTGCCGTGAAGACCCGGGGGCGAGACGCTGGACCTCTTTATTTGATTATAGCCACAATCAATAGTCTCTCGCTCTCTCTCTTTCTCTCTCTCTCTCTCTGTGCATTTCCTGTCTTTCTCTCTCTCCCTTTCTTGTCTTTCTTTCAGTCTCTCCCTCTCCCCTCTCTTTCCTTTGTCCTTCTCTCCTTTTTCTCTCTCTTCATCCTACCAGACCCAAATCTTGCCTCTTCTCTCTCTCCTTGTCTCTTTCTCCATTTCTTTTGTCTCTTTCTTTCTTTCTTTCTTTCTTTCTTTCATTCTCTCCCTCTCTCTTCTCTCATGCTCCCCTCTTTCCCTCTTTGTCCTTCTTTTTCCTTTTTCTCTCTTCACCCTATCTGACCCAACTCTTGCCTCCTCTCTCTATCACTCTGTCTCTTTCTCTCTCTCTCTCTCTCTCTTTCCCTCTCCTGTTTCTCTCTCTCCCCTTTCTTTTGTCTCTTTCTTTCTTTCAGTCTCTCACTCTCTCCTCTTTCTCCCCCAGTCTGTCTCTCCTCTTTCCCTCTATCTTTTTCTCTCTCTCCCCCCTTCACTCTGTTTTTAGACCCCACTTTCACCACCCCTCTTCCTCTCTCTCCACTCTCCTTTTCACTCCCTCCTCCATGTTGCCTTTCCATTTATCTCTCCCACTTTCTCTTTTCCTCTCTTTCTCTCCACCCTGTCTGTTTTTAGACTCCACTCTCACTCCTTTTCTCTCTCTCTCTCTCTCTCTCTCTCCATCTGACTCTCAGGCTGTAAATAATTCAGCAGCTAATTCGAGCAAACCAAATCAAATCAAGCTCCTCTTCTCTGAAATCAAGCGCCGCTTGTCAACATAAACTTTCAGGCGCTGCTGAAGCTCTGTCCCGCCTGGAGGCTGGGAGCGGTGTAACTGCTCTGATCCTGCCGGGAGAGAGGCGTAATTTAGGCAGAATGATGAGGATGGGACGCCTGAAAGTGCGCTGATGTCTCTGTAAAGCCTGATGAAGTCACAAAGGAGGAGGAGCTGGAACGCACGGAGGATCTGATGACCATGTTTAGCGCGTTTCTTCTCCTCTCATCCGCATCCCGGGCGCCGAGGCTCGGAGGCTCCTTTCACCGCGTGCAGGGCTCAGATGATTCTCTCAGTGATGCGCAGATGAGCTTACTGAACATATTCAGAAACAGATTCCAGCCTTTCCAGCTGCCTCGGGTTCCTCAGCTGCCTCGAACGCTTTCTTAATGATGCTCAGAATTTGTATAATAAGAAAATGTGTAAGAAAAAAACTGCCCTTGGGTATGTTTGACTAATACATTTAACTACTACTTCTACTTATAATCATAACATTAAATGAGTTCCACTATTAACAGCAAGAATAAAAATACTTCTATTAAAAACAACATGGCAAAAGATACTGAGATGACTAATTCTACTAGTGCTACTATTAATTATTGTAATAAAAATAATAGCAATTATTGGTTATCGGTTATCTGCTAAAATCCACACCGATAGTTTTTCCGGGGTTACTTTTTGTTTCAGTTTGAAAGCGTTTCTTTAATTTACCTCAATATTTATTAGTATATTCATATTTATTTCATATAGCACATTTTCATGATTCGGTACCGTTTTTTTGTTAGTTTTTTGTAATAAAGTGTAGTACTATTTTACATGGAGTGTTGTGTTCTTATTTAGTTTTTTTTTTTTAAATCCAGTATCCATTTTAAAAACCATCGGTTAATTAATCGGTTTTCGGCAAGTGTGGACCAACCTAGCTATCGGTATCGGTAAAATTTTATATCGGTTGACCTCTACCAAGAGGCTCATGATGCTCACAAGATCACTACTGTTCTATTACTACTGATAACAATAATGATATTACAACAAACTACTAACATTGAAAATCCATGATGTTGGAACCATGCCAATCACACTAATAAGACAAGATTGCTGCTACTAATAATAACAGCAGCAATCAGTGCTCTGTGGTGGAGCCTCCTTTGGATCTGCTGCGCTCTGTTCTTCTCTTCCATCATCTAAATGAATGTGGAGCTCCTTCAGAGCACATGTTCAGCACTTTCATCCCACGGACTGACCTCCATTTAATTAGTGAACACGTCCGAGGCCTTCTGTTCACAGAGCAGGGAGACCCCTGAGCCCACCACGGGAGACACCACACGCATTTATACATATGTACACACACATACATATACAGGTACATACACAAGAGACTGCACACACACATATATATCCATCCATCCATGGGGACTGGAAGGGGCAAAAGCGGGGTACACCCAGGACAGTCGCCAGCACATCGCAGGACAACACACTCACCCACAGGGGCAATTTAGTGTGATCAATCAACCTATCCTCAATCACGCATGTTTTTAGCTGTGGGAGGAAACCCACGCGGTCACCACACACTCCACACAGATAGACCCTGCGCCCGACCCGGGAGTCGAACCCAGGACCTTGTTGCTGTGAGGCAACAGCGCTAACCCCTGCACCACCGCACCACAGAGAAGACAGTGCACATATTCTATTACTACTGATAATAATAATGATATTACAATAAACTACTAACACTGAAAATCCAGACAGCACATAACTGAGGTGGGAAAAGATTAATAATATTCTTATTACTGACGATACTAAAAAATATGGCCAACAAGACCAATAATAATAATAATAATGCTTACAAGACCACTAGTGCTACTACTGTTATTAAAAATAATAAGAACCCAGCTCATAAGATGAATAATGCAACTCAAATGAATGGGAATAGATAGGTAGATCTGTTTCTACAGGAAAGTGAGAAGTGTGAGAGCGTGTTTCCTATAAAACCAGTGTTTGGAGACCCAGCCATACACACATACACATACTCAGAAGAGACTGCACATACACACACACACACACACACACACACACACACTACAGTATGTAGAGGCCCAAACATGTCCAGCGAGAGGAAAATCTCGGATTTTAATGGAGATCAGCTGGATGTAAACAGGTCAGTCCGTGTGGCCGGGTGCTGGGCGAGCGCCGCGGATCTGCCAACTTCTGCAGCGCCACTCACACACCGTCAGCACCGAGGAGCGGGCCCCGCGCCAACCTGCCTTACACACACACTCTCACACACACACACACACACACACACACACACCGTCAGCCCTGAGACGCTGGCACTGCGCCAACCTGCCCTCATACACGCAACCTGGCTCACACACACTGCAGCGCTGCAGACCATCAACAAGGTGAGAGTCCTTCTCAGCACACACAAACAAACACACACACAGACACACATACACGCACAGACACACACACATAGATATATACGCACACACACACACACACACACACCTGTGCATATGCCATCATCATGAGATGATGGTTGTTCATGAATCGAACAGACCTGAGACACTATAAATGTAGATAAGTTACTTCAAATTGATGTGAATTTTGTCATGTTCTCATACTTGCAACATCATCTGCAAACTCCAAAGTCTCACAGTTTTTCCTCCGGATCATCATCAGGGGGTCGCAAGTTCCAGTTCAGGCTAGAGGATTCCTGAGAGCCCAACTGCCCTCGGTCTCTGTGTGGAGGTAGAACCGTTCTCCCTCCACTCTGCTGAGTTCCTCTACTGACACGGCTGCCCTGATGGATGGGGCTGTAACGAGCTGTCGTGGCATCAGCAACAGTTTGAGCTTCTCTGTACTGCTGTGACTGGAAGCGTTCCTGCTAGTGGCTGAAATTACAGCCAACTTAACTGGGCAGAAAAGTTGAAAAACAGTCGCCTCACTTTTGCTAAATGAGTCAATTTCAAGTTTCAATGTCTCTTCCGCAAATGATTTCATATCTTGTAAGATCAGTAAACTTTGTAAACCTTATTGTAAAGTACATACTATCAGGGTACAGCCAGATTTTAGTATGGACTTACACATGCAAATTCCCATTCAAATTTAAAATGAGTCATTTTTTATGTTCCCATTAAAGAAACATATTATACTGTAAATGTTTAACATGCACTTTGTTACAGAGCTGTGATTGCAGAACGAATAAACTGTGTGTACATTTCCAAAGGGGCATTTAGCTTGAAATGAATGTTAATTAAATTAACCGGTAAATATATCAGATTTACAGCTTAGATATCATATACATATAAAATGTGCACAACTGTGTAAAATGTGCATTATAAATATATTTAATTTTATTGATTTATTTTTACTGATGTATGATCAAAGCTACATTTGCCACATATGACACCCAAATTAGATTTGATAAATGTGTTTGTGCTGTATTTTTCCTTTCAGGAATCTGTTGTGTATTCCGGTCCAGGCAGGAAGGGGCCGGGAGGGAAATCACTGTAACTAACACCAGTCTCACACCGCCGGGTACAGGTGGGGCGCAGAGAGGGGGGGTCACACACATACACACACACACAAACACCCACATAAATATATATATTTACACACACAGACACACACACACACACACAACCAGACACTGAACCGCTCCAGTTTCA
>JBBMFX010295480.1:0-19202 GCA_037832545.1 Rhabdalestes septentrionalis
CACTCTCTCTCTCTCTCTCTCACACTCTCTCTCACTCTCTCTCTCTCTCTCTCTCTCTCTCTCTCTCTCTCTCTCACACTCTCTCTCTCTCTCTCTCTCTCTCACCCTCTCTCTCTCTCGCTCTCTCTCACTCTCTCATTTTCAGATTAAGTACCTGTACACTCTGGGTGTCGTGTCTCTACACTGCCCTGCTAAAGTGCAGAAAAGGGTTTTCCTTCTTGTTCAGTCCATCCTCACCTCTTCTGAACCACCTGGTATTTCAATGCTTACATTTCTCCATTTATTCAGTCACGTGTAATTATAACATGCTTTAGTAGTGTTCCAAAGGTCAACTGTAGCAAGTTTGTCAATGACTCTAGATCAGAATTCAGATTGTTGGGAGAACCCATAATAACCTTTCAATATGTGAGTGAGTCTAAACTCGCAGCTGAATTTCAGATAGAAAATATTAAGGAACAGTCTCAAAAAATCACCTGTGTGAATATAAATGACATCTTTTACCATAATGTATTGGGCAGCTTTTGTCTGCATGTATGTATATAGTCACCAAGGGCATGAACAGACTTAACAATGAAGAATAATAATAGTAATGTTGCGCACAGGTTCTGAAGAAGGAGCAGAGTTACCAGCCAGTCAACCTCTGTCTCAGTTCAAGTCCTCCTCCATGCCTACTGTGGTGCGAGCTAACGCAGTCATCACGCTAGGTACGACACGCTCTAGGTTTTTGGTGAATCATGCCACTCATATGGTTCATTAGTTCAAGTGGTTCACTAATATGTATTTTCTTCTCTCCATAGGGAAGCTGTGTTTACAGCATGAGGAGCTGATGGTACGGTACCTGCCTGCGTTTGCACGGGAGTTGGAGGTTGGCAGGGAGCTAGCCGTGCGAAGTAACGTAGTAGTGGTGCTGTGCGACCTGTGTATGCGTTACCCAAACACACTGACCCGATATATCCCCAACATCTCAGCCTGCTTCAAAGACCCAGAGCCGCTCATCAGAGAGCAGACACTCATCATGCTCACCAACTTGCTGCAGGTGCAGAGAAAACACTTAATTTCCCTACAGCCAAAACGTCTAGAAGAATGAATAACAGTGAAATCTTCCGAAATATTTTCATAATAGTAATAACGTTTTCCAGAGGTAGTCGATAAGTCAAAACAGGTTTGGCGTCTGCTGTTCAGCACTGGAGCTATGAGGCTAACTTTAGAATAGAAATCTTTTAGCCACCCAGTTGTTTCTGTAAAAACAAACCAGATCCAGATCCTCAGTAAAGTGCTGGAGACTTGTCAGTGTGACTTGCTCGGACATGTAAAAAAAAAAATTATATTCAAAAAGCAATTGATCCATTTTTGTGAGGTTTTGCATCACAAGAACATACTCTCTGCGATCCTAGTCCTGAAGTGGTTTGTAAAATATCATACTGTGTGCCAAACTGCTTCATATAATGAACATATTTTTGGGTTGTTTTTGTGGAATTTGGGTGATTATTTATTTTTAGGATCTGTTGGAAATGTTAACCTCACAGTTCTAGTGCTAATATAAAGAATCAAAATGAGATTCATTTGCTGAACTGTTCCTGGTTTTAGTAAAGGTCTGCACCATCAGACTGTACATTGGACAGGTTAGGTTAGTAATCTGTTATGGTAAGTCTGAGCTGTATTAACAAGGGCCATACTTCTGGTATGTTGTGTTTGGATTCCAAGTAAATGTTTTAAAAATAAACTCTTATGCAGCAGCTTTGCATGTAAAGTGTGAAACAATGCTTAGGGTGTGATTTAAACTGTTTTTGTTGTCTCAGGAGGAGTTTGTTAAATGGAAGGGCTCTCTCTTCTATCGGTTTGCTGCTACACTGGTGGACACTGATCCTTCCATTGCAGAGTAAGGCTTCAACTTTTGCATATACAAAAATGAGCAAACATATTCATGTTTAATGTTTAAAGATGCAGTATCCCTTTTGGTATATTTGGTATATACAGTGTCTTCAAAAATGCCACCTTTTAAAAAAATAATAAGTTCATCACTTGTGTATCATAATGTTTTATACAGAACGGTTTTTATCACAGAAGAAACATCTGTGTTAATTTATGTACACATGACACTTTATATTTATCGCTACATTTGTAGTCTCAAAGGCAAAGTAACCAAGGATGGAAGGCTGGTTTGTTTTTCCTAAAATAAACTTTGTAATTGGATGTTATAGAGAATAAATTAAAGACTAGAATATGGGCACTTTTAACAGAGCTACAAAAGCAAATATGTTACTTTTAATTTAATACAATTTTATAATTCCCAAATCCTAATTGTATCTGGGTGTAATCATTTTATTGGCTTCCTTGTTTATTGTTGCTCTTGTTTAGCCTCTGTGAGTTCTGTCTGGTGGACCTGCTTCTAAAGAAGAACCCTCTGATGTTCTCTCAGCACTTCATCGAGTGTATCTTCCATTTCAACTCATATGAGAAACACAAGAAATACAACAAATTCCCCCAAACAGAGAGGTATTACCAGCTCAGTGTATTTAATGACCATTTACACATGTGGATACGGTCTGATTCTCAGATATCAGTGTACGTGTGAACACTACATATAAGTTATTACTAATGACCACATCCATATCAATCGTACATGTATTTTATGCTTTTAGATAGGCCTGTCACGATAAACAATAACTCAATTAATTGCACGATAATTAAAATTAGGTCGATCATTTTCCGGCCACGATCATTTTCATTTGATTGCTTTCCAAAGGACTTCACTGTGATACATTGGTCTCTAGCGCCCCCTCTCTTTTCCTTAGGGTAATGAGGCATGAACACTCTTGAGGATTAGCCTAAATGCTAGCTGCAGGGTGAGAAAATGCTAAGTAGGTACACATTTAAGCTGTGAATATTGCTTACACCCCTGCGTAGGCCGTCTCACTTACAGGACGGGAAGGTTTTTCTCCAAAGATCGGCACTTCTTTTGGAACGTGCCAGAACAACTGAGTCTATTTCTCTAATTTCTCCTCGATTATCTTCAGAAGCGTGACGTGAGACCTGCTTCACCCAGTGTCTCACGCTCTGGTGTGCTACATTTGTAATACTGATAATAAAAACTAGCCAAGTAATAGTATAATCAGGTGTAAATATATTTTAATTAAGTGAGAAGACTCTAAATTTACAGAAAGATCTTTAGAAGTGCAGAGAGCCAGTCCGGTTTTAACATGCACTCATTGCTTGCGGCTTTTCTAGATGGGGCAACCACCAATCTCTGGGAAACTTCACAGTTAAATAGGGCTCAATGAGAGCTTTCCAAAGACCCATTGTTTGCAGTAATACCCCCGGCAAACCGGAGTTATTAAGACGAAGATGATCGCCTTGGCCAAATGTATAGGGACAAGCTAGAATTTATCACAGCTGGACACATTTCTACTCCTGAAAGATCCTGCCTTAAGCCACACAAAGTCAAGAGATGTGGACTGTTTTACAATGTCTTCCATTCCCAGGGTTATGTGATCTTTAGAAGTCCAGATTTATGGATCTTTGAATGGGTGCATTTGCATTATTATGTCATTATCATTACATCAGTAGAAAATGGACACAATGACAATATTATCATTTATCGCAATAATTTCTGGGACAATTTATCGTCCAGCAAAATAAGTTATCGTTACAGGCCTACCTTTAGATCAATTCCTCATGATTCGTGAATTGTAGTACAGTATATTTTCTGGAGCAGAGTGTATTTTCCCCGAACTGGCAGAAGTGGAAAAAGTGTACCAAGGGCTTTTTAGCACAAGAGTTTATGCTAAATATTAGTGTTTCGAGATGGGGTAGTGTAGTAACTCCTTTGAAAACAAAACATATTTTACAGTAGCATTGCCTGTATGTGCATTACACTATTTGTGTGACTGGTAAGAAGTCACACAAATCCCAAGACTGCTAAGAACCTCTGAGGTACCCTTAAGTAAAATACCTTCCCCACACGCTGCCCCCCGACTTCATTTGGTGAATGGGTTAAATGCATAGGAAGAATTTGACACTGTTCACCGTGTGCTGTGGTGTATTCATGTATGACAAAATGGTCACTTTTCACTTAAAGTCCCCGTGCGTGAATGTGTGTGTGTGTGTGTGTGTGTGTGTGTGCGTGTGTGTGCGCGCGTGCACATGTGTTTGTCTTGTGATAGTGAGAAGAGCAGATTTTCCCTCAAAGGGGCAACGAACCAGGGCAAGCGTTTCAGGATCTACAGATTTCTACTGAAAAACTTCACAGATGAACAGCGTTTTAACATCACCACCAGAATCAGCCAAGATATCCTTGGTAAATGTGTTTCCGCATATAGAGTGCTGGTGTCTTTTTGGTTATTAATTTTTATCCCTTATAATTATGCACACTGTGCAAAAATGTTCCTTGTGGTCTGTGTGTGAGCAAATGTATTATCTTCATTTTTTTATGGATGGCTGTCCTCTGTAGCTTGCTTTGTGGACTCGGAGCTGCCACTGGATGCCGAGGGGTCCGAGCTATTGGCCGATGTGTTTGACGTCCTCTCTCTAAATGAGATCAAGCTGACAGCCATGAGTGGTCCCGCCCCTGGCGACGAACCTCCTGACGATGAGATGGCTGTTGCTAAAGCTGTCCTACAGAAGAAGTTAATCTCACAGGTAAAATTTTTTTTTCAGTACAGAGTCACCAACCGGCAAAATATTTTTTAAATGTATATTTATTTCATGAAGTTTAAAGTGACTGCTAAGGGCTGGCGCCACTCCCAGATTGAATCCCAGCCTCATGCCTTTTAACCCCGGGATAAACTCCGGGTACCCATGACCATAGTGTAGATTAAGTGGTTACAGGAAATGAAAGAGTGAGTGTAATTTTACGTGGGCATAGTATATTGAAGACTGAAGAAAAGTATGGGTCTGTTTCGATTGAACTTCATCATATCCAAATCAAACCAACTTCACACTTCAGCAAAATTGTCATCTTTTCCCTCCCATTGTTCCCATTGTTTTCCTTAAACTCATTACACTCTATGCATTAAAATCTGTCCTGCTGGTTTGTGGTGTTGAGTAAATGGCTCGACCTCTTCTTCCTCACTGTGTAGTGAGCAAGTACATTGCCCTTAGAGTATTTAAGTGTATCCTCAGTGTCACTAACACAAAATTAAGGAATAAAAATGGTGTTTTATTCAAACTACTTGAAAGGTGGATCACAGAAAAAAAGGGTTTGTAAATGGTTTAATTACACAGGTCAACTAAAAAAAGTAATCAGAAACCACAACACACTTTTCTAAACCAGTTTTTCAGATCAGCTGTTAGGTAATTTTAGACTTCTGACCTGTTGACCCATGTGATTTAATTAGCAGTGGTAAAATAATCAAAATATGTAACATAAATAAAAAGGGCAACAGTGACCTCTGCTGGTCTGACATTGAATCCATCACCTATACTAGTGGTCACCAGCCCTCCTCCTGTTGTGGTTCATAGTGACCTTTTCCTCTGATCTAGTCTCGGTTTGCCTATAGTGTAACTCTATGTTCATGTTTTTGGTCTTTGTGGGGAAAAATGACTTTGTTTTCGGTGAGCAGGTGCAGAAGAAGAATTTTGTGGAGAATGTGATTCCCATGGTCATCGCTTTGAAGAACATGCTGGAGGAACACCGCTCCCCTGTCCTAAAACACCTCATGGCTTACCTGCAGGTGAGACATGTCAAAAGTTAATTGGACAGTTGATACCAGCACTTAAATATAAGTTGCACTAAGGAGTAAGAAAGTACAGAATTGACTGTCTGTCAACATGCTTTTGCCTATTTTATAGATAAAAGTATGCAATGCAATACATCAACAGATTACCAAACAACCTAAAGCAGTTTGAAGCAAGTGTAGCTTTACAGTTTATACAATGATAATTTGGGATGGAAAACTTCCATTACTTTTTCACTTCATGAGCCTTATAGCTTCAGATGCAAAGCAAGTCACTTACAGTCACTCAATTTTGTTTTTATTTATTTATTTGTTTTCTTTCCACACACAAAAAAAAAATTGCATATTTAAAAATTGCATGGGTGTTTCTTGTGTTGCAGGTAACCATGCAGGACTATCGCAATGAGGTGAAGGAGCTGTTTGTGGCTGACGAGCAGCTGGCTGCTGAGGTGGAGTACAACCTCAAGATGTTTGAGAAGCAGAAAGAAAAGGAGCAGCAGGAGTTGGAGCAACAACTCAGCAACTTCACTCTGTCACCCAGGCCGAAAGTGAGTCTTGCATACACCCAAACAAAAACTTCTTGAGTTTAATCGTTTACAGTCTCTCACACTTTAATCTGTTTGCTTATGTTCAGGACACTGCTGCTGCCTCCCCAGCAGCAGGAGCTGGTGGCAGGCCAGGCTTTGCAACTCCTTGTGCCCCTCGTTCTGCTCCGAGACCGTCACACAACCAAAGATCGAACAGCGATGATCTCAGGTCACAGCTTTTTTAAAATCCCTCATACTGTTTCCTCCGTTGGGGCAGAGGATAGAGAAATAGACCCCTGAAGACAATTTGGTAGTTTATGATCTGTCGCAAACATCTTCTTGTTTTCTCTTTATATCAGGCGTCGTACATTTGCTGGTTTGCTGACTCCTGTTGGACAAAGAGGTTTGCAGAGCATGATATCCTCAGGTAAAACATTAGGCACCAACATTTATGATTTGATTTTGATGCAAGATATTTAACAAATTAATTACTAAATGTGTAGTAATACAAAATAAATAATACCTCTTATACCATGCATTGTATTTTAATTAGCTTTCACTACATTTCTTTAGTAGGGTCTCCAAAAAGAGTTTTTGATGGCAGAGCTATCAGCACACCACAAGGTATGATGTAGTGAATGCAGATCTTCATACACTTGCACAAACCTCCTGATCTATAGCTTGGCTGCATGGGAGAACACATTTATGGTTTCTGGAAACACTTCATAACTGAAGATGGCTAGTTACAGTTTTACAGTGTGTGTGTGCATGCAGTAAGTACTCCAGACTAGTTGTGTACTGTTCTAAAATATATATATAAAACCATGGTTTGATGACACGTCAGATGTGTACAATTCTGTACGGGTGTTTGGTGTTTGGTTCTTAAGTTTTTACACTGGAGACACTGCACTAATATTGACGCTACTGCCTTGGATAAAATTGTCTTCTTTTTTTGTAACACCGAGACTGTGTTTTTCTATACAGAGAGCATCAACGAATTGACATTTGGTGACCAAGTCAGTGCCATTCATTATGACGGAAATACAGGTATTGTTACGACACTGTCAAACACATCCATGTAATCTCTAGGTAGAGTCATTTGTTTTTATTGTACTGTACATTAGATCTACTCATGTTTGTTTGTGACTGCAGGCAAACATAACATACCTGGAGATGAGAGTATCCTACATCTAATGTCCCCTGACCATAAGTAAGTGGCCTTTCTTTGACTGATTCAAAATCAGTTCTGCTCTTTGCTCTTTTTTATGAGGGGTATTTTAGTGAGCGCCAAGAGGCTCGTGGTTCGGTCAGGGGGCTCTTGTTCAAAAAAGGTTGAGAAACACTGATATAGACAGAGATATAAGTAATCTGCATAACAATACCACTAATGTGTTCTTAGTGTTTAGATTAGTATAGTTTTACAATTTCACTATCCTCCATCCTGCTACGCTAACAATTTTGGGACCCGCTGTCAATTTTTAACTCGCCCACTATCTCTGTTGCTCCCACCCGCTCCCACTCGCAGCCACCCGCAGCAACCCAAAACCCGCCCAATCCCGCGAGATTTGCGTTGGGTCCCGCAGGACCCACGGGATCCCGCTCCCAATGCAGAGCTCTACATCCTATCTTAAATGGGGTGGAGAGCAGGCGTTTTCTCTGACCTGCAAGATTGCTGGCTCTCACATCAAAACATCTAATTCTGTCAAAAATTTTGGAGTAATAATCTCCTTTCATCCTCACATTAAATCTGTCACCATATCTGCATTCTTTCATTTACGCCGCATTGCCCATCTGCGTCCCTTCATCACTATCAAAGATGCTGAAACATTTGTCTCATCACGCTTCAACTACTGTAATGCCCTTTTTATTGGTCTACCTGCCAGCTCCATCTCTAAATTACAATATATTCAAAACTCTGCAGCTAGAATTCTCACTCATACCAAGCGCTCTGCTCATATAACCCCAATCCTGTCTGATCTCCATTGGCTCCCTGTTGTCTACCGTATCAAATTCAAAATTCTTCTCCTCTTCTTCAAATCAATAAATGGCTTATCTCCCACTTATCTCTGTAATCTGCTCGCCCCCTACATTCTGACTCGTTCACTACGTTCCTCCGATTCTGGTCTTTTTGTTGTCCCTCGGTAGCGCCTCTCCTCAATGGGCGGAAGATCATTCAGTGTTATTGCTCCCTAACTTTCAAAACTCTACCACACTCTCTCTGTTCTGTTAACAACATACCTGAATTCAAATCTTCACTCAAAACTCACTTGTTCTCCAAATGTTACACCTGATCTCATCTGTCCTCTGCATGTCATCTTTGTTTGTTTGTTGACTGTTTTGACTCATTGTGAATGTAAAGTGCCCTCTTTGTTTGTTTGTTGTTGTTGTTTTTATTTATTTATTTATTTTATTGACTTCTAACTCACTGTATATGTAAAGTGTCCTTGAGCTCTGGAAAGGTGCTACATAAATAAAAATTATTATTATTATTATTATTATTATTATTATTACTATTTTGCATCCTGAAGTGGCAAAGGTTTGGGAACCCCTGCGCTGTACAAAAGAATATTCTACCTATCAGTGTTTCCTAACCCTCCTGCACATTTTGGTGCTTTGTCTGCCTTAACATGTCTTCAACTCTGTTTCAAGCTGTTAATGAGCTGTTTAGCTAGAAGGGCACTGTCTCTCCAGGACCAGGCATGTAGGAATGGTCAATTCTGTGTACTAAAATACTTTAGCAAACAAATCTATTTGTTAAATATTGCCCATATATAACAGTTGGAACATGCCCCTTGCAATCATTTTTTTATTTAATAATTAAATGTATTAACACTTATAGTCATGTGTGAACATACCACATTTAAGTGAGGCAGTGTGCTGCCGCCAAAAATGGGCACCTGGGGGCAGGGTTTGTGGACGGTACCTTAGTGATGACTAGAAGTTGGGATTAGAACCCCTAACTTTCTGATTGCAGGGCCAACACCCTAACCCCTAGGCTATCCAGCTGCTTTATGCTTATAAAGATTCCTATTCTTTTTTCAGAGCACCAGCACCAAGACAGTGGAACGTGGAGTCTCCCGTCGTAAGAAAAAGCCGAAGCAGGAAAAGGCAGTTATGAAGATGTAACCCTGTGTTCGATCATGTCATTAGATTTTTCATATCCATTTCTGTGTGTCGGCTTTTGATATTCTATTATATAACTGGGAATGTCTTCTAAATGTGCGGATTGTTTTTGTAAATAAATTTAATTAATCTTCATTTTTTACCTGTCTTTTTAATCCTGCTGAAAATCAACTGTGGGGATTGTATTTATTTAATTAATTTTAAGATGTGATTGAACAATGGCAGTCTTGGTCTTGACGCACTTAATGTAGTATGCCTGAATTTTCTCTTAAGCAGCAGGATCTGCAGTCAGCACAGAACATCATTTCATAGGGTTCTGTATTTCACTGTGACTGTAGATATAATGGATACAGTCCTGCGGTTACTGGACCCAAAAAACAAAATTATCATTCCCCTACAGCAGGGGTCTTACCTGCAAAGGGCCTGTGTGCCTGTAGGTTTTCATTCGGACCAAGCAGGAGCTTGGTTTATCTAACTACTCAGTTGATCACAACTCATTAAACAAGTGAAAATTATATGAGCTTCTTCTTAATTAATCTTTTGAAGAAACAGAAAATTGATGATCCTGTTCTACAGTAAATGTCAACTTCTGCTACTAAAGCAAAAGGGCGGTATGTCTCCAGTGTGAGCCTAGGTCATCACAATAATCCTTTCACATGGTAATGGCACTTACAAAGGAACTCCTGCACATATTTACAAGAAAGCTCTGAGGTTGTTGGATTTCATAATGTTAACAATATGCAGAAATACAATTACACAGGGATGTGTAATTGTCTATGCACAGAGTCCGTGTTCAAGATAGTAATAACACATCCACCAACTCTTGAGTGTCTGGCTAAGAACCATCTTTGCATTTTGTTTTTCATGAAACTTTCATCTCTGGTGCAAATCCAAATATAATTGGAATGTTTTGGTCTAATATGTATTTTAGTATGGAGAAGTGAGGTTCAGGTGGGGCTTTACAAAATCATGGTAATTACATCCAAATAAAGCGGGAATTTTCTTTTCTCTACTATTGGAATGTTACATCACACGCTGCATCCACCAGCTTTTTGGAAGACCCCACTCACCTCTCATTTACCCTCTTATCCCTCACATACACTGTTCTCCCTCCTCCCATCTGGCAAAAATTCTCTATATGGGCTCCACTCATCAGACCACTCAACCAGAACAGAAACATAATGTACGTGTGAACCCCCATCCCACCACACCACCACCATGAACACACCTGAAGAACTGTTGCTGTCTACCTCTATTCTGCATTTTTGCACTAAATATTGCCTTGTGCAGTTGTAATGTTGGTCTTCTTGTCCTATCTGCACTGATCTTGTAAAGTTTATTTTCTGTTTCTGTTCTTATGTTGCACCACGTCCTGGAGGAACTTTGTTTCGTTTCACTGTGCTGTTTCTATATGATTGAAATGCATTCAAAATCACAATTATTGCATGGAATCTCAGACGGAAAATGTAGGTTTACTGATGTTTCTAGATAGCCATAATATGTGTGGTGATGGAGTTTCTTTCACCAACACTTTTGTCTACAAAGAACCTAATTTTAAACACCATCGGAATGATGACATTTTCCTTTTACAAACAGAATACCCACATACTGAACCCTGATTGGACGTTGCTAGGGGGGTCGCTAAGGGAGATGTAGACGCTTTAGCGCAAGGCCTTCTGGGAGGGGGAAAACAAACTTGGATGTTAAGAAAAACAAAATGAAGGTAAATGTAGATATCTCTTGTTAAATTTGACAGAGACTCGCTGTATCTATTTTATTGTCGCGTTTCAGACTTTTTCTATACAGTGGCGTGTCACGGTATCTTATTTTCTATCGCTTGGACCGTGGTTAGCCTGTAAGGCTAACGTTAGCGTGCTGCGTTCTGCTGTTAGAATTTTTCAAAGTGCTTTACCTCTTTACTTCCCTTTATATCTCTTCATTTCCCTTTACGTCCCTTTCTCTTTTCCAGCGTGTGTTTACTCTCTCAGAAAAAGCCTGGATCGGCTCGTGTTTGCAGTACAAATGGCAGAAGTCTCTGGGTAATTACCTGGCCGTTGCAGGGTGAGTTAAAGAAAGACTTACCATATTAGACTGACAGCTATTAATTAACGACGAGAAATTATGACAAATAAATTGTCTCTCCAATGTTCAGACCCGACCACTCTGTGAAGATATTCGACCGCCATGGACAGAAAATGAACGAACTCAGTCTCCCTGGGTACGTGAACCTAATCCTACTCACACCCCTGCCCATCGTACACTACATGGATAAAATGTACCCTCTTTCCAGGGTTTGGGCTCTAGGCCCCTTACTTCTAGTGATGGTGTGCTGAAGCATTAAGATTAGCCAATATATTTGGGACAACGCAATACTTCCAACATTGTGGACTCAGTTTAGGGAAGATCCTTTTCTGAAACTTGACCTAAACCCCAATGGGATGATCTGGAACAGTGAATGCGAGCAAAGCTTTTTCGTCCAACATCAGTACCTGACTTCATAAAAGATGTACAGAATGAATAGGCCACAGAGTCCCACAGAAACTCTCAAAAATTTGTGGAAACTCATCCAAGGAAAATGGAAGCTGTTATAAAAGGGGGACCGATTATGTAAAACTCATAATGCTTTTGTAATTGCTGAACTACAACCACTACAAGATCTTTCCACAACCTCTAAAAATAAAAAATCTGCAGAGGTATTAAGAACCAGTACTAAATGTGTACCAGTTCCTAACTGGTCAGTAGTGAAACATTGATGGACAAACAATTCTGTCATCAGTTTTTATACAGCTTTAATGCATAAAAACGGATAGCAGTTTAGATACTTATTTCTCCACAAAGTAAAATTAAATTAACATTTGAATCTTTTCACACATTTTCGTGTGATCAGTAAGATCATAAGTATCAACAGGAGGGTCAGTATCCCCATCACTCTCAGCAAAATCCTAATGAGACCTGTAAGGATTCTGATGATTTGTGAATATTTGATGATGTATGAATATTCTTGTATTGACAAATACATTTTGGTCTCATTTATTTTATTCACTTTGATTCATTCAGGTGTTGTCAACTACATTTGTACAAGGTACAGAGATTTTCTTGACAGACAGGGCCAGGTGCTTATGGGGTACCATTTGTAAAAACATCTTTAAATATTTGGAAACAAATTTTTAGAACAAAATGTGTAAAAAAAAAAAAAAAAACAGTGTTATGTTTTGATACATTTTCTTGCTGTGTAAATGTTAAATTAGAATGTTAAGTATATTTCAAAATGTTAAATCTAAATGTTAAATCTTATAGCTAAATTTAAATATATATGAATGTTAAATATATACATTTATATATATATATATATAAAAATGTTAAATCTTAATTATTTAAAGCTCTAAATTTAAAATCTAAATGTTATTCTCTTTACAAAGAGACTTTAAATGTGGGATTTTTTAGCTGTAAATTTTAAGTTATAAGGGTCGTTTCCCAGAAAGGGATTAAGCCAAGTCTTGGACTACCCTTTCCTTATTAATGGAACATCTCTATTCACAGCACTATATAATCCAGTACTAGGCTTAATCCCTGTCCAGGAAACGGACCCTAAATGTTTTAAAGGTATGTTAATTGGCCATGACCCGTGATTACAATTGGCTGTTACTTGGAAGGGGGCTAGACTGTCTGCAGTGAAATCCCCTGACCAATATGAAGGATTTGTTTTAAATTATCTTAAATCCAAAGGGTTAATATGAAAAATATATCTGGCACTCAAAATGTGAACATTTACAGTTAGACAGCGCTCAATGACACCTTTCCAACGACCCCTCAGTTGCCATAAAACCTCCCAGAGTAATTAGCCAAAAACCGTTCAACTTGGACAAATGTAACGGGACACCAGGGCGAGGTGAAAAATTTTCGGCTAATATCTCCGGACCAGCGGATTATTTGATTCATTATAAAAAAGGAATAGCTCACTAAACTATTCCTGGTTCAGTATTATCAGAGAAATTTGAGAGCTCCCTCTCAGAACACTTCCACAGACGAGTGCAGAATTTAGCCATTTAGCTTCACAGATGTCCATTCATTTTCCATTGTGGAGCCTGATAGAAAGCTCTGGAGGGCCGGATGTATCCTGCGGGCCACCAGTTGACGAACACTGAATTAACTGATCATTGATCATTTTGTGGCTTTCACAATAGACAGAAACTCAATGGCTAGATAAAGAGCTGTTTTTGATTTTTTACTGTGTATGTATATTGGCAGGAGGTGTGTGTCTCTGGATTGGGATAAGGATGGTGACACCTTGGCTGTAATTGCAGAGAAATCGACTTCCATTCATCTGTGGGATGCCAATGTCAATAAGACATCACAGCTGGACAGTGGCATGAGGTGTGTGTTCATGGCTGCTCTTTCTGAGAGTGACTTTTAAGGAACATTTCATTTCAGTTGATTAGTTGTTTGTGGTGTTAATTAACAGTTGTGGTTCTTCTTGGCCTCAGAGACCAGCTGTCTTTTCTCCTCTGGTCCAAAACGGGCCCATTGTTGGCTGTTGGTACATCTAAAGGAAATCTGCTCATCTACAACCAGCAAACCTCACGCAAGATACCCGTTCTAGGTAAAATAATATCCCATTATGCTTATTATAACTGCTACTCACTTGTTATTTGGTCTTTGTTATACTGATATCACAGAAGGCTGCACATGAGCTCCCACAGGCGACCTGATGTACTAAGCTTTTGAATGAGTTTCATGCACAGATCACACATATTTGCCCACGTAATGTATAAATTGGGAATTTGGCGGATGATGCAGAAAACGGAGATATATTGAAAGTGCGGCAGATTACATTTTCCACTTGAATCACAAATGTTTGAAGGCTTCTCTTTGCACTATTTTTGTCTCAATATTGTGTCAAAAGTTAATGCTGTTGGAGACTTTTTTAACACTGGCAGTAGACCCAGCTGTTAAATGTAAACATGAACATGCACCAGCAGAAAGAATATTTTCCAGCTGAACAAGGGTTGCAATATTAATCGATTTTTAAGTTCGGTTACAGTTAAACTCTAGTGGCATTATGTCATTTTATGTGTCAAAAACATCGTACAATTTTACATGGCCATGTTTTAAACTCTGTGTCCCTCTGTATCTGTATAAACAAGCTGTGTTGTTACTGTGATTTTAAGACTGATATGTGTAAACATGTTTCACTTATTGCCTGTACTATATATATGTGCTTCATTCATAAAGCAGTCGAAACTCAAAACACCCCTAATATGGTCAGTAGGTGAGGCTGAACTGCTGTAGAGTGGTTTTACTGTGTGCTTTGACTATTAATTGGGTGCTTAGATGTCCATGATGCTTGATTATATTAGTCGGAAAAAATGCAGGTCAGTCTTTAACCATGAAACCATGTTGACTTACCAGTGTGATTTAATACATTGTATGTTTTAGTAGTGTTATGTCCAGGGATGTGTACCCGACCAGATACAGGAAAAAAAGCAATATAATTTATAGTAATTTGTCCATATCTTAAGCCTTAGCACAACTGGAAATTTGTGTGTATATGTGCATGTTTCTAGGTAAACACACTAAGCGAATCACCTGTGGATGCTGGAGTTCTCTGAATCTGCTAGCATTGGGCAGCGAAGATCGCAATATAACCGTCAGCAATCATGAAGGAGACACCATTAGACAGGTGTGTGTGTGTGTGTGTGTGTGTGTCTGTCTGTCTATTGTGTTACAGAAAAGCTTTCAGTGCTGCCTCTTACAGACTGATATTTTTTCCCTCCTACTCTCTCTCCCTCTCACTCGCTCTTCTTTTCTGCACCCGTACTGTCCTACACTTTTTCTCTGTCCTCTCACTCACTCACTCTCTCTCTTTCTCTCTCTCTCGCTCTCGCTCTCTCTCTCTCTCTCCCCAACATCCCTCTCTTGGTCAGACCTCTGTTAGAGCAGATCCAGCTGACATACAGTTCTCTGTAATGAAGACAGATGAGAGATCATCACCAGGAGAGAGCACTGTGGGTAAACACACACACACTACCCACCACATACCATTCCACTCTCACACTCTATTTCTATTTGCCTTCAAATTTATAACTTTTGGGAGAACAAGATGGACAAGCTTTAAAGAACACTTTATGATTTGTTCTTTCCTAAATATGCATATTCTTTCCGAAATATTCATTGTAAATTCAAAACACCATTTATTTTCATGCTTTTGAAATGTCGCCCTGTTAAGGCAAACTAGCTGTTGTTTTGTGATACCAAATAGCTAAACTGACCTAACCTAACCGCAATCCTACCCCTATCCGGAACACTTTCGATCAAGCTACACAGTTCAGCTCAGTAGTGTGTTCAGACTGCTCCCTAAAGTTATTCGATTAAATTCGATTTTGTAAACATTCTGTAAGCTTTGTCCAGCCTGTGAACTGTTGCAGGAGAACATGTATGTGTTACTTATAGATCCCTCAAGTCAGTACATCTTTGTAGAATGTTTATTTTAATGAGTACCTTACGGTCTTTGCAGAAAATGTTAGTTATGTGCTATGCTGCGGCTGAAAGAAGGACACCGCAGGACAGTCCAGAGGATGATGAGTCATTACATTATGCAGATGTGGTGAGAGGGAGAGGGAGAGGGGAGAGAGGAGATGAATAAGGTGGATAAAGGGAAAATGAGAAGTGGATTTGCATATAAAACGCAGAATCAATAATCTATGCACATATATATATGTTGCGCTGAGGCTGTGAGCCTCTAACCAATCTACAGAGCTTCCAAATGTGTCGCTAATGTAAAGTAATGTGGGTTTTAATACATTTTCCTTTTTCCTCTCAGTAGAGAAAATTTTGAGTGTATAGTACCAGCTGTGCTCCTACTTGATTGGAATGAAAACCTGCAGTGTCACCAGCAAAGGCTTGGGATGTACAGTCCTAGCGCCTTTGTACACTTTTCTGCTTCATGTGTTTTGGGATGATCACAAAGCTGTTTGATTGTGAACGGATCAAGTGTAAATGAGACAAAACTTAATGTATTATTATCCCATCACAAGGCTTTAGGAAGTTAGGTTCTGGATTTTTTAGTAATTGACAACAAAACCTACAAACAGCAATGTCTGTCACTTCTCACACAAAAAAGTGACCAGTTTCTCAATGTATAAATTTTACTCAGTGCATAAATCAATATTATTTTGTGTTGTCCAGCATCTTTTCAGCACATTCCAAGAGACAATTTGGATTTGCATTTAACATGGAAAAAGCTTCACTGATGCAGACCTGCTTCAGTGTATGAAATACACTGAAGTGACAAGTGTTAAACTGAATCAAGATTTTTATAATGCCCTGGAGATACAATATGACCCCTGATTGACTTCTAACCTTTAGGTGAGTGTGGCAGTGGGGAAGAAGACACTGTTCCTGTTTAACCTAAATGACCCTGATAATCCCATCGAGCTGGCCTTCCAACAACGCTACGGCAACATCATCTCGTACCGCTGGTAAACGAACTCACATACACACACATTCAGCACTCACTCTAGAAACACTACCACTCACTGGCCACTTTATTAGAAACACATACCATGTGCTTCTACCCACTATCAACTTTATCAGAAACTCCTACAATGTATCTTCACAGACTGACACGAAGGTAAGAAACACTATGTGCCTCCACAGACTGGCCACTTTATTAGAAACAACTACACTGTTCGATTACAGACTGGTCACATTAATCTTCTACATTGCAACTTCATTTATATGGTTTACAGTTTTGGAGTATATCCCATCTATTTTTACCTTTTTATCAGCTCCTCAACCACATCCACTTCTTGTCTGTCTCTGACTACAGGACCACTGTTGAGACATCTTATTTTTGTGGTGGACCACTGTAGTGACCATGACATGGTGGTGTGTATGACACTGTTTTAAGGGTATCAGACACAGTAGTGTTGCTAAGGTTTTTCACACT
Organism: Rhabdalestes septentrionalis; assembly: GCA_037832545.1. Lineage (NCBI taxonomy): Eukaryota > Metazoa > Chordata > Actinopteri > Characiformes > Alestidae > Rhabdalestes > Rhabdalestes septentrionalis. The sequence goes on from JBBMFX010295480.1 coordinate 17,274, forward strand.
TAATTGTCTCTGCTAGTTTGTCCACCGTCCAAAAATGGTTATGTTGTCAGAAAATAACAAGTAATAAAGGACTAGAGTGCATATTATCAACCTTATTCATAAAGTGACAATATGGCTTCTGTTTTTTTCTTCAGTTAAGGAAGAAGTATATCTGATTCCACCTATTTCATCAGTTTGACTCAATTAGCACAGTAGTCAGTGAGTGCACAGATGAACTGTAAAGCATGTTCTCAGTAGTATTTAATATTTTATAATATTTTTTTTGTATTTCTTTGTCTCTTTGTGCTGTAGGTATGGTGATGGCTACATAATGATTGGATTTTCTCATGGCTATTTTGTGGTCATTTCCACACACATCCGGGAGATTGGCCAGGAATTATTTCAGGCCCACAATCACAAAGACAGCCTGACCAGCATCGCCATCTCTCAGACCCTCAACAAAGCTGCGTCATGTGGTGACAACTGGTGTGTGTATGTGTGTGTGTGTGTGTGTGCATATGCATGTGTCTAGGTGTGTTCAAGTCTCTAGTATATCATTTATATTTTGCACAGTTTTCACTTTAGTGCTTGGTAGCATCCACTATTTTTTTTAAATTAACACCTTTTTTGCCCAGTAAGGATACCAGTTACTGAAAAAATGCTTAATTTATTTTCACTCCTTGCACTCTGCTCATATAAATTAAAGCCACATGCGAGTCAAATTTGCATGTCAAAAATGTCAGTTCACTTGAAAAGCAATGGATACAGGAGCACAAAGAATTAAATTTTATGAGTAATCTAGCTAGTTTCTTAGCTAACTTTTAGTTAGTTAGCAGTAGTGTTCTGTCAAACTGCCTCACATCAGGAATGTCCAGCAAAGATGCTTGGTGTGACTGTGGCTCACTGATTCATTTTACATCACATGGCAAAATCCGACACTGACAGATACTTAGTATAAAAATTTTAATGCATTGTGTTTAATTTTTCAATAGACAGGACTGCACAGATCCACTTGTAATAGCAGGTGAAAGAAATACTAGGAGTACAGCACACTTAATTTGTTCAGACAAAGATCAGACCTCCCTTTTATTGTCCATTATGAGGGAAAAAGCATATATTAAAGGGGATGTATTGGTTATTATTATTACTTTTCATTGTAATGATAATAATCAATAACATTGATATTAAATGATAAAAAGCTGCCGCACTGGTGTATGTATGTGATTATAACGAGGTGCGTTAGTGTTATACCTGCGTCGTGTCTTTGCAGTGTGAAGATTCATGACCTGACTGATCTGAAAGAGATGGATGCCATCGTCACTCTGGAAGAGGAGACTAAAGGTGTCTGAGGAATTGTTTTGTTTGTGGTGTTTGTGTAATCATGTACTTGTGCATGTATGTAGGGGTAGTTGTGTGGGAACCAGTGACTGTGGTGTTTAAGTTAAATAATGTGGCTCCTTATAGTCATGTGTGAACACACGGCAGCACAATGTGAACAGTGTCAAATGTTTTCACTGCACTCATCCAATTCACCAAGTGAAGCAGTGGGGCCGTCCGGGAGCAGTGTGTGGGTACAGTACCTCACTGGTGCTACTGTGATTCAAACCCACGGCTAGTGCTTGGCGATAAAACGAACTCGATTTATTATCGATAAAAAATGAGGATGATCACGATGATATGCGCAGGCTATGAAACTCGATAAAACTAGTTTGCTCCGTTTTAGAGCATGTGCTGATACAGACAACCCAATGGCCAATTGAGCAGCACGTTTGGTTTGTATAACAGCCAATTACTGACGACGTTCAGTTTTTGCCCCTCCTCTCCTAAAGACGCTATGTTGTAAACATTAGCAACGTGGGCTTATTTTGGAAGAAAAGACGTCTGGCAACACTGCCGCGCCGGTGAGTGAAGCGGAGGAGGAGAATGTATTAAATGCACAGGAGGAGATAA
>JBBMFX010295586.1:0-19200 GCA_037832545.1 Rhabdalestes septentrionalis
AGAAATGTTCTTCCTTGTCTACAAAGTTGATGTCGGGCTGAACATGACCGCCCCCTGACGAAACCGCCCCTGGTTGAACCTAACAGAGAAAATAACACATTTAATTACATATATAATATAATACACATTATCTATATGTTTGCTGTACCTCCATGCAGGACCTGCTTCAATTCATACGTGTTAAACATTCAGAAGGCAATGAGCAATAATACAGTACATTACAGATAACAAAGCAAAATGGGCAAACATGACTATTTGTGCAACTATATTAGAAACTGGTTGTGTACAGCACATCCTAACTGCTTTTTCTTTTGTTTGTCTTTTTTGAATAGCAGTGCATTTTCCTTTTGTTCCTGCTTTTTCTCTTGTTCGTGTTTTTTTCTCATTATGCTGAAAAAACAAAAATAAACTACTGTACGCACAATAAAGATCTGTGTTCTCTTTCGTTTGTCACTTTGTTGGTTCCTCGGTTTGTACTGTTGATTCTACTGCACCGAGGATTTTACTGCAGTTTTGACCAATGTAATAAGTCGAAGAAAAACTGGACAATTACAGCCTAGGAATAAAGACAGTTTTGCTAAATGTTTCAATATGAACCCGTTAATTACAGACTATTTCCTTCCTTCTTTCTCTCTCTCCCTCTCTCTCATTCTGTAACAGCACTAACAATAAGTTTCACAAATAAGTTAACCTTTGATATAAAACTGAGACATCTTTTTTCGTTTTATTTACACGCAGCCTTTGAAATCTGCAAAAGGAGGAAACTTTTAAATCTGCAGTGCTTGCGCCCCTTGGTGGCGCCTCGTCGCAACTGCCCCGCACCGTTGTGCAGAGGGCGAAAGACGTCTGAGGAGACTTCGCAGCGTCCCGACTCTTCATGCCCCTAAACCATGGCTGGCATTAAAGGTGAGAAATTGAACCGGTTTTTTTCACTTGTTACTGGATTCTGGTTTCGTGAAAGGACTCCAAAATTGATTGTTTACTGGGACACGGTTGTCGCAGTTACCGCTCGTTAGCTCTTTGCTAGTTAGCTTTAGCACTGAAGGCCGAACTGGACGCAAAACCGCTTTAAAATCCACATTTAAAAAAATGTAAATTAACGTATAATGTTAATAGATGAGCTTTCAAGCTAATCATTGTACGCGAACGATGTGCTTGTCTTGTTTCCTGGGGTTAAACCTAACATTCAAAGTGCCAGTAGTGCTACTAATAATCGTAGTCATAGTAGTAATATTACAATCCTGCGATGGGGATTTTTTGTGGTTGCTAATTATTGGACTTTTTATTATAAGGCCCGATGGATTACAAATTCCTCTTTTAAAAGACGCCAGGATAGCTCACACCACTGCACAGTGAAGCTGCACATATGGGAGGTTTGAGGAAAAGATCTTGGTTATACTTTAGGTTCCCGAATGCCTCCTTTCCACAGGGTAAAACGAATGACTTTTACTTCGTATTTGTAGTTTCATGAGGTTTATTTCTGCGGTTCATTTTCTGCCCCCACCTCCCCCTGTAGGGCTGTATCATATGACTGATCATATGAGAGCTTTCTTAGCAAGCTGGGAGCAGTTTCACACTTGGTTGATCCAGGTCCTGATGAGTTAAATCATACCAATCATTAAACTGTTTAGTGTTCCAGTAACTCCCATATTGGAATCGTTTAGCTGATGTAGTGTAGAGGCCTGTCCAGAACCTCACAGACTGGACTCAGTTAACTGATGTACAATAGAATTTCTGTCCAGGACCTACCGAACTGGAATCAGTTTCTGGTGTACAGTGGAGCAGGGGTGTCGAACTCCAGTCCTGGACGGCCGGTGTTCAGCACAGTTTAATGCCGCTTCCCCTCAAACAAATTCATTAAACCTGACAATGGACTGGCAAGGTGAACCAGGTGTTTCTGAGCATGGAAATCACCAAAATGTGCTGGACCACAGCCCTCCAGGGTTGGAGTTCGACACCCCTGCTGTAGAGTCTCCATCCAGGACTTCCCATACTGGAATCAGTTAACCATTTAAGAACTCCAAAAAGCTGGAAGCAGTTAACTGATGGATTGTAGAGTTTCCATCTAAAACTCCCAAATTGTAACCTGTTAACTGATGTACTGTAGTGTCTCCTTCCAGAACCTCCCAGACTGGAATTGGTTTATGTGATGTGCTGTAAAGTCTCCCTCCGGGACCTCACAAACCCAGAATTATTTAAGTGATTTACTGTAGTTTGCTTCCAGTACCACTCAGACAGGAATCAGATAGCTGATGTACCGTTGAGTCTCCATCCATGACCTCCCAAACTGGAATCAATTGATAGATGTGTTGTAGAGATCTCTTCAGGACCTCCCAGTCTGGAATTAGTTGACTGATGAATTGTAGAGTCTCCATCCAGCCTGTCCCCCTTTGTGCTGTCATGAAGACATAATGCTAGGTTTTGTCCTTCCACAGAATGCTGAACTGATCAATAAATGTGATGTGTGCATTAGGAGCTTTTGGTCAGTATACTGTGCCATCTGTAATCAGCCTTGGACTAAATCTCAGCCTGAGACTCAATTTAAGTCTAAAAAATCCTAACTTCATAAAACCAATTACTGTATATTTACATGTTCCTATCATTAACCACCCTACATTGCACTATGAGCTGCTATTGGTATGGAAGGTGCTCTGTGAATAATGTTACTGTCATTATAATTGCTATTATTATGTCGGAATTCTTACAGTGCTGAACACACGTGACTGTAACTATATTGAGCCGCTCCTGCAACCCTCGACTAGTCGGATTAGGTGTGTTAGATTAAGGCTTTCAGGTGCAAGTGTCACTGTACTGATGATATTCAATCTTACTGGGCTCTTCCTGAGACCTGTGATAAAGTCTGATTTGACTTGTTGTTATTGGCATGCTTTGTTTTGTTTCTTTTATGATAAAATCAATGGGAACAGCACTGCATCTTTCTCCTGGCTGTGGTTCACTTGCCCAGAGTAGAATAACCTCTCTTGTTCTCTCTCTTCCAGCACTGATCAGTCTTTCCTTTGGTGGAGCCATCGGCCTCATGTTCCTGATGCTTGGCTGTGCCCTGCCTGTCTATAAGTGAGTGATATGTTTGGAAATGTTTGCATGGGTCTTTGTAGTGTCATTCCTTTATCGTATTAATGGAATCATATGAAGAGAAATCAAATTTCTCATATTTTTAAAGAGCTTATGATTTCCAAATAAGAATCAGTAGTGTTTATGTTAAAAACTAAGTTGCAAAAACAGTTTGTTTTTAATTTCTAACCCGGTTCAAGCCAGATCATAATTAAAGTGATAAGCAGTGTTTCCGCTGCCAAGAGGGGTGTGCTTGATCAGTAAGGAGGTTGATGAGATTAGCTTGATGCAGTTGCAATCAAATCCTCACTGCAGTGTACCAACAACATGCAACCAGTTCAAAGTATGTAAAAAATAAAAAAATAAAAAAATATATATGCGTGTTTCTCGGATCATCCTCCTCCATCTACTTAACTGTCCCTTCTGACCGTCTCGCCACTATGGGGAACAGAGCTTTCAGCCGCTCTGCTCCCCGACTCTAGAACTCACTCCCACTCGAGCTCAGAAATATCAGTTCACTCTCACCTTTAAATCTGCTCTCAAAACACATCTGTTCAAGCTTGCTTTCTCTCTTTGAGTCATTTGCACTCTTGAATATTTAAATTGAATATGCAGTTAATCTTGTATGTTATTGTGGTTTTAATGTCTGTTGCACTTGTTTTATTGTACAGTGTCCTTGAGTGCTAGAAAGGTGCCTATAAATAAAATATATTATTATTATTATTATTACAGTACAGTCTACAAAGGTAACATTGGTATTTATATTGTAGCACTGCTGGAGTTCTGTGTAAACTGTACTTTACGGACACAGGTTTATTTTTACATTTACTTCATGGCTAATGAGTTTTTTCACTATACTCGGGGGTTCTTGGAACGTAACTCCTGTGAAAGCAGGGCGTTACTGTATATTAGTCAAATGTTTGGATACATCTTCTCTTTCAATAATTTCCTTTGTTTTTATTGTCATTGTAGATTAATATTCAAAACATCACCGAGTGCTCTGATGACAGCTTTGCACACTCTGGGCATTTTTTTCCAGTCAGATTTATGAGGATTTAGTTGTGATTTTAGAGTTGGTACACAGTTAGTAATCATATTCGACTACTGTTGTACTCCACAATATGGCAAGTACCACTTAACTAAGGAAAAAGAAACAACAGTCCATCATTACTTTATAATAAAACATTTTTTTTGTTTACTGCATAATTCCATATGTTCCTGTTGATTTTAATATTAATCTACAATGTAGAAAATAAAAAAGAGAAAAAACATTGAATGAAAACACAAAAATGGATATTTCCATCGGATTTTAAGGAAGTGCAGTGTCTGAGATCTCAGGTTCTTATCGTATTGTGTGTGTTTGTCTTCCCCTAGTGAATACTGGCCTCTCTTTCTGCTCTTCTTCTACATCCTGTCTCCCATCCCTTACTGCATCTCGCGACGGGTGGTGGACGACACTGACTCGGCCAGCAATGCCTGCAAAGAGCTGGCCATATTTCTTACCACGGGGATCGTCGTGTCCGCCTTCGGGCTGCCTGTCATATTTGCCCGTGCTAGTGTGGTAATTCCTTCTTCTTAAATAAGAAAACATACTTTATTGACAAAGTTTAACCTCAGTCAGGAACATTTCAGCACCAATAGTACTGTGCAAGTCTTGTGGTGTGTGAAAACAGCCCCTGTTGTGTTCTCTTGCTTTTTACTCTGCTTAGTCTCTCTCTCTCCACAGACACAGATGGGTTGTGTATTCAGCACCATTTGTTGAGTGAATAATTCATATTTGTGTGTCCAGATCGCCTGGGGAGCCTGCGCTCTTGTTCTGACGGGCAACATTGTCATCTTCGGCACCATCCTGGGCTTCTTCCTTGTCTTTGGATCAAACGATGACTTCAGCTGGCAGCAGTGGTGAAGGGGAGTCAGAGAGCGACGTCCGTACTGTTTTTCTTATACACACCCTTATTAAGACTACTGTTGTTTATTATTGTCATCTTTATTATTTATTGCGACCGTCTGTCTATGTTGTCCATGCAATAATTTGTTGCGAGGCTCCGTCTGACCCAAGAATGTTTTTTCTTTCTTTTTTCCTTTAAAAAAACCCCAATTGATTTATTTTCCATTCAGTGCATTAGCTTCCCTTGTAGACTGTTCCAGTCGGTCATCAAAGTCTCTCGTCATCACAGCATCTGCAGAATGTATAATGCCATTAAAATAGACCAATCTGGACTTAATGTTGAGGCCTGGGCGGCTCGAAACCCTACTCTGTACAGATCTAGAGGAGATAAATGGCCCATTAGACTCCTATGGGTTAGTTAAAGGGACAGTCTAGCGAAAAATCTAATATTTGCTATCCTGTGGTCGATCAGCCAATGCATTCAGTGTTAAAAATATCACCTATTTGGTTTTGCCTTCAAGCTACAAGGCCAGAAGTTAGAAAAGCATAATTAACATCTGTATGCCTAATTGACTCATATTTTTAATTTTTCTGTATTATTTGTACTCCTCTTATATCAGTTTTTGGCTTTTATTCCCGAAAAAACATCACAAAGCTTTTAAAAATCTTTTCGATTTCTATTCACGCCTTAGAATCTAACCTGGCTACAGTGCTTTTAAGATTCCCCTGGTCAAACGACGTGTTTAAGTGTATGCGCTCACACTGCAAGGAATAGTGTTGATATGGCTTTTATTACATACTGGAAGAATAACATGTGCCATGATTTTTTTCACAGAATACAGGGGACATTTATTTAATCAGTTTTCCTCCCAGTATGTTAAATTCAGCAAATAAGAAAACAGGAACTGGGCATTAAGTTTTTCTCTGTAGAGGGTGATGCTATGTGTCATTTAACTAAACCTTTGTGTACATATGTAAATGACCCCTGTTCTGACCCCTTGCTGCCCTGTATTTTATCTCAGTCTGGTTTATGCATTCATCATGAGCAAGTTTTTATGAGAGAAACTTTATATGTAAATGAGTGATGTCAAAAAATGTAAAAAAAAAAAGATGGGCCAAAATCTTTTGTTGGATTACATGAAGACTTTTATTTAGCAGAACACCCAGTAACTCGTTTAGAGCTGTGATTGGTCACCCTGTCATCACTAACTTGTGAGAGACTAATTTGCATATTGCAGTCCTGTGTGATGTCAGTATTGCGGAGACTGATACTGCGATAATGATGAACAGAATATATTGGGCAGCCCTATTTCTGACACTGTATGACACTGTTCTTTATACACATGGGTGGGTTTGCTGGTTATGAGTGGCATAACCAGTTAAAGCGTGGTATAGTTAAAGTGCCGCCGTGCAAAGCTTAAGGATGTTTTGGCTAAACTGGGATTAGTGTAAATGTGACTTTTTGCTTTATGAGGCGCTCTGTTACAGCTTGTCCTCCTCAACAGAGGGTGTGTCCTTCTCAATGTGATGCATATCTGTCTCCCATCAGCCCCAGTGTCCCCTCAGTGGACGTACAGGTGGCTGAATGGTCTTTGTTTTTGTTGCTGAATATTTAAAACCATAAATGACTGAAGTAAAAAACACTGTTTATTGCCACTGCACAGAAGACGGTTCCCTGCTGCTAATGTAGTCTAAAACTGCGACTGTATTTAAAAGAAGCTGCGGCGCCATATCCACTGACCTGTGATGTGTGCTGCCGCTCGTCCTAGTGTACACTACATGCTTAGTTCACTAAGAAATTACATTTCTGATGGTCTCTGGTGACTAAAGTGAGTCCGATTTTTCCACTGTGTAAGCAGAAGCACTGATGCCGGTTCTGTTACATGTTTTTTGTTTTTTATTTAATTATTTGTTCCACTATTTATTTGATTCCAGCAGTGTAGCAAGTTCAAGTAGAGTTTAAATGTCAATTCCACTGCTTTTTTTTACAAAACTACTCCATAATTTGATGTTTGGTACGTAAACAAACTCATTCAGAGTGAGTTTGGGTTGAATTTAATGGAATAATTTTCAGTGAGGGAGCATTTAGGTTTAGACATCTGGGTCCATTCACCACTGTGAGCAGTACTGAACTACTTAACCATTAAATTTTGGAGAAATTTTGAAAAATGAGTGAAATTAGCCTTTAAAACTACAGAGTACGAGATTGTACATTGGTATGTAATTTTAATGTATTTATTATGCAGCCTTTAGGTTTCACACATTGTAGATAACCCAGTGCTATGTTTCTGATTCACCAAAGGGCAACTCCTCGCCCACTTACAACTTTGCAAATTCTAACCCAGACCGGTCCTGGTGTTGATGTTGGAAGAATGACCCCACTCCTCTGTTCAGCCAACAGACTGTAAATTAAACTACTCTGATTAAAATCAGCGTTAACGTGGACATCCCATGCATTTCATAACCATGTACAAAACAAAATGTGGTCTTTTTTTCTTTCTCTTTCTTTCCTTCTTTTCTTTCTTTTTTTAAATAAATGCATTTTTTGAACAAATCCAGGATTTTTTGCATTTTTATTCTCAGTACAACTTAGTAGGGGAATTGAGATGCGGGGTTGTGACCTGTGGCTCATTCATGAATTATATATACAAATTGTGGATCAGGGTTGGACAATTGTGAATTGTGCATCAAATTTCATAGCTTTTTTGTGACTTAAAAAATATCACAAGCTGCTCCTGGTCTAGACAAGCATAGACACTTCAGTGCTCGAGGAAAGGCTGGGCTCCGCCTGCTGGATCCGTTATACTTCACCATACATGTTCTAAGTAGAGGGTGGGTGGTATGATATTTTCCCATATGGATGATATCTCAAAATACACAATTGTCTATTTTAATGTATTTAAAAAATCATTTGCTTCCTAGATGTCAAAGTAAAAGCAAAAATATTTCTCTAGTTCTTACAGTAGCTCAGACAGATTCAGAATCTGAATGAAATAGTGCAGCAAAATAATAGAACTCCATATATAAAGTGCACTGCAGTGTCTTTTAAAAACAATTTCCCTGTTATTTGGATGCGTAGTGGTTAAAAAACAAACTACGTTAAAAATATCCATTAAAAACTAAACAAGAATTATTTGGCATGAAGATAACAGTAGCTCACTTTAGTGTGTAACTCGCTAAAGCCACTGAAATGCTATGCTGAGCCTATTTACTTTGTTTTCTCGTTTTGTTAAGAAGTTTCTGTTACTGAGCTTATCCCTCTTTACACTGATCAGGGCTGCGTTTCCCAAAAGCATCGTAAACCTAAGTAGTTCGTAAAAATGGTCTTACGACTGATCTTAATATTACGGTCTGTTTCCCAAAACCATCGTGACTTAAGTAGCACTTGAAAACCTTCGTAGATCTACGAGTGCTCTGGAGTAATCGTAAAGCCTTAAGTGCATCATAAGGAGACAGAGTTAAGAGGGCACCTGCTGGACAACTTGCAAATTGCACCTACAATTTACTTCTCTTCAGTCATTTTTCATTTTATTTGTGCGTATATTTTTCTTCATTTCTATTTTCTACTCATTACACAATTCAATAAAGAAATAATAACGATTAATAAAAAATAAAATAAAAAATTTTGTAGCAATATCGTCCCAGATTGTTTGTTTTTCTCTATTTGTATGACTGCCCTTAAACCTGCTGAAAATGATATGTTTTTGTCGCTTCACCTCCTTTAAAATAATATTAATTTCCACTTTTAAAAAAATGTCTGTTCTTTGTTTTTTGGTTTCAGCCATTTTCTAGAGTCTCCATCCCTAGGTGTGTGCTTATTAAGGGACTGCCCCATTGAAATGAATGGAGCCGAGGGCTCCATTCATTTAAATGGAAAGTCCCTTATTGTTATTCGCTTTTTCTTCCGTTCGCCGCTTAATGCAGGCTAAACCGTGGCGTGTACCCACACAACCTATATATCAAAACATTCAGTTTGTCGCCCTGAGGTGTGCTATTACTTTTCTAAGCGTTTCATTACTGTGGCGACGCTTCATGCCCACAAAAATTCCCACGTTCTATGGGGCTCAAATTTGGAGTGATTCTGCTCGGACACGCTTTATCCGAAACCCACCAAACTTCATGTGGCGTCTCAGGCCAACTCCCCCAACACACACATGCAGTCGGTGATGACCTGCACTCGTCTTTTGCTCATCCCTTTTTCCCCCATAGAGAACGAATAGGGCTCAACTTTGGAGTGATCCTGCTCGGACACGCTTTGTTTGAAACCAAACCAAACTTCATGTGGCGCCTTAGGCCAACTCCCCCAACACACACATGTAGTCGGTGATGACCTGCACACGTCTTTTTCTCACTGTTTCACTCACATAGACACACACACACACACACGCTCACATGGGCTTTGGCTGAACAATATGGACAAATGTATTGGGATAACTCGCCCCATTGAAATGAATGCAGTTTCAGGTGATGAGACTTAGAAGCCACATACAGGGACCGAGCCTTATGAAACTTCACGTGAGGCCTGAGGCCACATCCCCAATGACATACATGTTCAACCTCAGCAATATGGACAAAACTCCTGGGACGCAGCATCCTTATAAATCTGTTGGACACACACACAATCTCAATAACCACACTCAGTCTTTCACTCACATATACATACACACGATTTGGCTGAACAATATGGACAAAAGTCTTGGGACGCAACTCTCATACAACTGTATTGAACACACACACAAACTCACTCACCCACATTCACTCACACAGACATACGTACACACTCGTACAGGTGTTTACTGAGCAATATGAGCAAAAGTATTGGGACACACTCGCCCCATTGAAATGAATGCCGTTTGACGTACCCGAACTTTATGAAACTTCACAAGAGGCCTGAGGCCACGCCCCCCATGACATACATGGTCAACCTGAACAATATGGACCAAAATATTGGGTCACAACTCGCCTTTTGCGATTATGTTATTGATAGTGTGTGTGACACGTATAAGATGGTTGGGGTCGGGTCAGTGTCCGTCTTGGCGGCAGTCCCTTTCACAATTTCTTCAGGAATTGTATTGCTGAAGTTTAAATTGTTCTTCTATTAGTAAATGCACATCAGGTGAAGAAAATTAGGTTTATATATGTAGAGCTTACATATGTATTTACTTATTTATTTATTTTGATGTGAGATAAGGAATTGTTGACAGAGACATTGATAAATAATTCAACCTAAATAATTAAGGTTTCATATAATTATTATAATTGTTTCATATAGTCATTTCGGGCAAGGACTGTTAGAATTTGTTTTATGCAAGATTGGAGCAAGACAGTACGACATTTCCAGTTAAATTATGTTTTTAACTTGCTCAAGAAGAAATTACAGGACTTGTTATGTTATTCGAGTTGAATATACATTTACACAAGTAGAAGAATAAAGGGAAATAAAAAAATTAGATGGATTGTTATGACAGCATGTGCAACAATGACGAGCCATTCTACAGCATGACATTTCAGCACTTGACCAACGGATAGCGACTCCTAAGTAGCACTTAAAGCAAGGCTACGTGCGACTGTGTTAAGTGCATTATTGGGAAATGCACGTAAAACAATAACGAACGTTCGTGAAATGACTCGTAGAAAACCCTCTTAAGCGCTAAGATCAATCGTTATCGGGAAACGCAGCCCAGTGTGTTTATTATTCAGGTGCCTGAATAAACTTGACTTATTTCCACCTTATTTCACAGTCTTGTAGCAAATCTTGCATGCAATCTATGGACAATAATATTGGGACAACCTCTTAATTGTTTAATTCAGGTGGACCCTCAATTCTAGTGAGGAGCATTATAATGACAATGCCATGCTTCCAACCATGTGGAGGCCTTCCAAGATGAGTGGAAGCTGTTGTAGCTGCAAAAGTGTGTTCCAACTCCTTATGAAGAGTTATGTATTTGTCTGTGGTTTGATTCACATCTGGCCTTTTAAAACCAACATATTTCCACACAACCAAAGCAGATCCTTTTTTTAGGTGTTAACTCTAACGGCACATCTGGGCTTCCACCTCCCTCCGCCATGCAAGTTATGCATGTGAAAGTTATTACGTAGGCTACACTGCACAACATAAGTTATTGCGGGGTTATGTCCCAAGAGCACCCATGTATAGTGAAGAACTACGATGTTGTGATGAGGAAAATGCCTATGTTTACAGTGTAAACCCTAAATATGCCCGCAAATATACTCCCAAAACACTTTAGACTTAGCTTAATTCATAAACCTTAAAGAAAATGTAAAGGAATTTTTTGTATTGTAACAGTGTACACTGAACTCCCATATTGCTGCAGTTTTAGAGTTTTCTTTGGAATAAGCAGGGTAAATACAGTAATAAACAAATTTAATTTACTGTAATAAAAATACAGGGCTTTAAGGAGAACAAAAGGAAAAACACAAGAACACCCGAGACACTCCATGGGGGAAATTCTGGACTGCAGTTGCGTCAAAGGGCAGCAGCCAATCAGTAGCAAGGACAAGTAAATAGCTTACTCAAGTTGGCTACTTTCAAACCTCCTGCCTCTGAGTTCGGCGGTATTTCACCATCGCAAGATGCACTTTCTTTGCTTTCTCTGGACAGTGCCAAAAATATGTTTATGAGGTTCTTTTTGATATAGAAATATGTGGATTCATTTATGGAACTTTTTTAAAAAACAAAATGAGTAAATGCATCTATTGCCTCGGAAAAAGCTGTGATTCATCGAACATCTATTAGTGTGGTTCTCAACAAAACATCTGCAATGGGCTAAAACTTTGACTGTTGATCTGTGTTAAAGTGGGGGGTTCACTGAAACCCAGAACATTTTTTTATTTCTCTTTGCTGCTGTTTGTCTGCTGCCCTTTGATACAGCTGCCATCCAGATTTTCCCAGTGGAGCATCACGAGTGTTCTCATGTTTTTCAGTTTGTTCTTCTTAAAGCCCTGTATTTTTATCACTGTAAATTGAATTAATTTATTACTGTATTTGCCCTCCTTACACCAAAGAAAACCACAGTGCATACCAAAGAAAATGCATGTGCATGAATTACAATGCAGTCTATAAAGGGGTATTATCAGTTTTCTATATTCTAGCATTATGAGAGTTCAGTGTGAGATCATAGAATGAATTAATTTGAAAGGAACTGTTTTTTGTGATTTAGTTTAAGTATGTTTCAAGTATTATGCCACATCTGTAAAGATATGGGCTCTGTAAATATGGGGGTTATAGGGAGAGCCTGGACTGTCAGGTCCCGACATGCTCTGATTCAGGAAGGACGCTCCAGCTGCAGCTGCGTACTCGTTGTCTGCATAAACTTACATGGCCCTGAAGAAGGAGTGGGTCAGTGCTTTTCTCTGCTTAAATTATGCATTGACACTAATGATTAAGGTGGGAGAGTGGGCGTGAAAGCACTTTGGCCCATGGGACCAGCCCTGTCAGGTGAGAGAGCACAGGACACAACGGGAGACGACAGGAGAGAGGAAGAAGGAACGGTTGGATGGGACGAGGAGCGCTGAGTTCTCTGTGATGTCGAGGTTTTTCAGGGTGACGGGCAGAGATGAGGATTACAACCAGGTCCAGTACCTCACAGCCAAATGCGGACGGCTGGCACAAGAGAATGGTGAGGAGACTCCGAGGTGTAGTGAGGGAGATAGAAACAAAAATACATTACTTAATTTCCCTTTCAGTTCCATGCAGAGACAGTAAGAGGAATGGAAGGGGTGGGTTTACAGGTTCTCTCCTTCTCAACTTGGGACAAAGTTTAATGTAGGAATGAATTAGGACTGCTCCATGAACATCATAACTATGTAAAATGTAAAATGTGTGTGTGTGTGTGTGTGTGTGTGTGTGTGTGTGTGTGTGTGTGTGTGTGTAAGCTTTGATAATAACTGCTGACAGGCAAATGCAGGTCATGAGGTCATGTGTTAGAGCAAATACTTCTGAGATTTGACTCTGAAGGTATTTGCCCTTCAGGTAACTTTAAAGAGCCCACATCCCATACTTTTCACACGTTTTATTTTTTCATCGGAGCAGGGGCGCTGCCAGGGGGGGAAAGGTTAGAACGATTCTAGGGGCCCGAGTACTGATATGGGGCCCTGTTAGGAGCTAGTAATATTTTTTTAATAAAGGGAGGGGGCCCAAAATTCTAATCTTTCATGGGGCCCAAGATTTCTGGCAGCGCCCCTGCATCTGAGCTCCGCCTTTAACCTTTTTTTTTTTTTTTTACCAAAAAAACGGCACAATTTACTTTATTTTCCAATCTTTCTTTATCCCTTAGAATACAGACGTTCTTGTATTGTTAATGTGGTCTTGAGGAACAGTTCTCCAGGCTTCCTGAAGAATTTTCAAAGGCTCTAATTTTCAGTTCAGTTCAGGAATATTTTTGATCGTTAAGACTAAACAGACATATGAATTAATCATTCAAGCATATCAAAGCACATCTAACTTAAGGCCTGAACCACAGAAGATGATGATCAGGCCAGTGATCAGTATACTGGTGATTCTGAATGCTGAGTGTTTGGAAGGTCTTTGCCAAGGCTCCTTGTATCTGTAGGCACTGTAAGTTGCAGTAAAATTTGTTCCCGTTTCTTTGATTTAATCTATTCAATATGCAAAAGACAAGACTGTTTGACAAGCAGAAAATTGTATTTTTGCACCTGCTAAAAAGATGATTCAGAGCCAAATATAAATGTACTTTTTTTAAAGGATATAGGCTCTAATTATAACTAAGAACATTTTAAAGGGTAGAAACTGCAGATCTATCATCAAGTAAACAAGGCTGGTCCATTTTGCACTTGTGTACACAGTCCTAAGTACACGGAGTGTAACACTGTGTGTGTGTGTGTGTGTGTGTGTGCATTTACAGCAGTGCTGGAGAGAGAATGTGTGGCGTCTAGAGAGAGAGAGAGGGCTCTGCAGGTGGAGCTGGAGTCTCTGTCTGTGCAGCTCAGCCAGAAAGAGCACATCTGCCAGGACCTGTGCCTCAGACACGACCAGTTGCTCGATTCACTCAAACAGAAGCGGGTACTCTACCACATTCCACTGGGTTCCAACACTGCATCCCTTTAGGCCACATTTTATAATTAGTCTTTCATTTTTAAGGAACTTTAAGTAACATTTTCCCTCAGTAAAAGTGATTGTCACTGTCAGGACAAAAACAGTACATCCAAATCCGTAACTTTCCAGAAGACGTTAATGGACATTAATGGAAAAGGACTGTGTTATAATTAATATGAGAACTTTTCTATTGGTCCAAGCATCCTGGCATTTTCAAATTGTGTAAAACATAAAAGTAAATATTACAGGTTTTGTCCCAGCTATGACTGACAGCAAACCAAAAATACTGATGCTTAACCCTAAGCTACTGACAGGAAATCCCAAACTACTGGTGGCAAAGCTCAAACTACACATGCTCAAGCCTAACTTACTTATTGAAAACCTGATTTTTTAGTCTAAAATCCTGATTTGGCCCACCACCACCCCCAATCTTCGGAGGACAATTTTATTATTAATTTGTAGTTTTTCAAACAGTCATTAAAGCTGCTCAAAGCTTACCCCCATCCCACAGTGAATAAAATAAAATAAAGCAGAAACAAGACACACAGAAAGTTTATAACACAAAAACGTAGTAACGTTTAAAACAAACAAACAAATCAGACTCCAAAATTGTATTTTCTACACCCTTGTATGTGAGTCTAAGTGTAAGCCGGTTTGTCACTGGGAGTGGAGGGTAATTAATGCTGCTGAGGGCGCAGAAACACCACAACCCCCCCCAAGGGCACAGGACGGCCACATGTCCCAGACACAGCAAGGCCACCGGCCACATGCCCCAAACACAGACACACAATCAAACAGCCGACACTAAAAGGGAGCTTGTGGAGGACCAGGGAGTTGTTCCCTCTTCCAGTATAAAGAGGGACAGGTAGGGAACCCCCCAAACACTCTGCGGCCACTCACATGGCGCTGGTCAGGTTCAGTGCCATGGGGCCCCAGTGACAAGAGGCCTGCATTCCCTCAGCAGAGTGGATCCATGCCCACCGCAGTGACACGGCTGGTGACACGGCTCACCCCCCACCCCCCAAGGGAATGGACCCAGGTGGCCTAGATGAAGGAGGTCCTCTGGCTCGCCCATGCACCAACCATCCAAATAGGCCTGGAGTGTCCCGGACTGGGGGTATCATTGATGAAGTGGGTAAAGGGGGGAGCTAACACATGAACAGCATCAGACAGACTGTAGAACTATAAAGTGCACCTGTATGATCAGTAGATTACATGGATGTTAACTGTAGATACAAGGTGTTGAACAAAGTGGCCAGTAAGTGTATGCGGTATGTTTATGTGTATGTTGTAGGAAGTGGTCCAGTTCCTGGAGCAGCGGGTGGTCTCAATGGCGGAGGAGAGCGCAAAGGAAGCAGCTCTGTTGAGCCTTCAGCTGGAACAGGTCAGCTCTGAAATTCAGCTACTCCAGAGCTCAGAGATTCAATTGCAGGTCCTGGTGGAGCAGCTGCTCCAAGAGGCCGACCAAAGGGGTACAGTGGCAAAAGCACAGAGCTGCGAGGAGACCCAGCTCAAGACCAAGCAAATAGAAGATCTAGAGAGGAAGCTGGCCAGGTAGGAAAGGTGTAACCACTTTCTGATTAGAAGATAAATACTCTTGTCAATTTTTGTGTTCAACATTCATAATCTGAAAGAAAAGAATCCTACTCAGGTTTATGTGATAAAATAAACAATTACTAAGGCAAAAAATAAAGCCTTAAGAATGAACAAATCATATGTTGGATGGTGATATGGCTTTATCTGCTCACTCAGCAAGTCCTGTGAAGTAGAAGAGCTGCAAAAGTCCAACCGTACTCTGCAGCAGGAGCTGAGCGAGCAGAACAGTACCCACCAAAGGTCGGTGGAGGAGCTGCAGCGGGAGAATGCGAGGAGTGTGCAGAAGCTGAGAGAGACGGCTGAGGAGTTCGAATGGCTATGTGAGCAGCAGAAGAACTGGATGTGCTGCGTCAAGAGGTGGCAGAGAATCATTTAATCAAACAAATCAAACAAAATCAAAAAAGTTGTATTTTACCCTAAATGTCATCTATTGGCAAGGTTGTGTTTAATATCTGGTCCTAGAACTGGAGCCATTAGGCTGTTAAATCTCACAAGCATCTAAAGATGTAAAATAATGTATTTTCAGTTTGAATATTACTATGATTACCACCTCTAATAATAATAATAAGCTTTATTTTGATTAATTAAAGTGTGTGTGTGTGTGTGTGTGTGTGTGTGTGGTGTGGTGTGTGTGTGTGTGTGTGGTGTGTGTAGGTTTAAAGACTGTCTCTCAGATGAGAAAGAGACCCTGGTTCTGCAGGTGAAAAGGTTACAGGAGGAACTTGCGGAGCTGAAGCAAACCTCCAGCTCTGAGGTGATGGGTGCAGAAGAGAACACCCCGCAGCACTGTGACAGGTCAGATCAACCAAACACATGGAGGGCAGCGTATTCTAGCACATCCACCCCTGTTTTAGCACATATTTCTTTGTAAATTTTTGGAATTGGTTCCTACCAAACCTTGTTCTCTTTGTGACCCAGATGGGGTATGCATGCGCTGGAGGATCTGCAGGTGGAAGTAGACAGGTGGAGATTGAGGTACACGGAGCTCTTCAGTAAACTCGCTTCACATCCGGTAAGTAGTTGTGGAACATTGTTTTGGTCCACTCATCATAAAATGATCACACAGTGAAACGGGAACCCAGTCTTTTGATATGGTGTCTTTATTAGGACAGGGACAGAGCCTGCTAATGTCTGCTTTTGGGTTCTCAGGGACAGTGTCGTGAGGACAGATATTTAAAACCACCATGAAGTCGGGAGCCCCGAGTCCTGCACTGTCTCTACAGCTCTCTCCTTTTCCTGCCTCCAATTTTTTCCTGTGTTGGTAGTAGCTACAGACTGCAACCCGGAATCTCTTTCACTGTGGAAAACCCCAAACTACTGAGGATGAAGACCAAAATATTGACAACCAAATGAAACTACTGACAATGAAGCTCAAGCCACTGTAGGAAAAACAGAAACTCCTTATTGCAAACCATAAACTACAGAGGACAAACAACAAACTATTTATGACAAACCCAAACTACCAATAAAACAGCCAAACTACTTCAGGCATAAACTAATGAGGACAAACCCTAAACTATTGACAAGAAATGCTAAACAACTGAACACATAGTCCAAACTACTTATGTTTATTCAAAATTACCAATAACAAAGCCTAAACTCATAATTTTGATGCCTTCAGGGAAAATCACATTTTTGGCCTGTACTGTAAATATAAACATTTGTTTTCTTCTTCTTTGTGTGCCTGTTTTTAGCTGACCATATTTAAACCAACAATGCTAAAAATAGAGTGTGAGTTTTCTCTTATTTATGTTTTACGTAGCCTTTGGCAGTCTGTGTGAGTGTTAACATAAAAGTGTTATTGAAGTGCACTGACCGCCCATTGGGAGCTGGAGAATGTGTGGTGACTGAATGGTGAACCTGTGGAAGTTTGTGTTGATTGCTGGCTGGTGTATGGTATGCCAGCAGAGAAATACAGGGGGGTGTTATGTTATGTGCATCTCAGCCTCAACAATTTCTTCCGGCATCAAATAAGTTTTCTGATTCTGATTCTAATCTTGGGCCACTGGCACACGAGATGCCGGCACTGGTGTAAAATAACACCAGGATGTAAATTTAGACCAGCTTAATTCTTTTTTATGTTTTAAAACATAATATAATAGCCCATCACAGGGCACACACACACACACCGAGTCATAAGTATTGTATATAGTATTGTGTTTACAGTACCGTGAAAAAACCTTGATCCCATTTATTTCTTCATATTTTACTTGTTCTTGTATTTTAATTTAGGCTTGAGGAACAGTTCTCCAGGCTGCCTGATAAACTTTCAAAGGCTCTTAATTTTAGTCCAGTTCCTGAACCTGACCAGTTTTCTGTTTATTAAGCCACATGTGATGTTATGCCTTATAGCAACAATGGTTCCGGTACTGTGTGTGGACCGGACAGTTCTGGGGGTGGGACCAAGCTGTAGAGTGTAGGGCTAAGTGTGTGCACACTTAATAAATAACAGGTCTTGCAGCAAGTTGTTGTCCCGGGCATTATTAACATAACACCACATAGGGGACTTTTTAGCAAATATACTTTTGCAGATTACTGTACATCACCAGCAGCAGTGTGTTGGGTGTGCTGATGAATGGCTGAGAACACATACCACTATGCAGCTGCAGATGTCTGGCAGTGCGTGTGTATTTGAGTGTGTGTGTGTGTGTGTGTGTGTGTGTATTCAAGTGTGTGTATTCAAGTGTGTGTGTATACACTTATCAGAAACACCATTAAAGTCGCTGACAGGTGTAGCGAAGAACACTGATTACAGATAAACAAATGCACAAGAACATGCAACACACACACACACACACACACACACACACACAACAGCTGGAGATGTGTTAGGGTTTCTTTGCAGAAGCTTGATGTGTTTATCTGCACAGCTAAGCAGAGTCACACAAACAGAGATTTGTGTGATAGATGTAATGTTTCTAAAATATTTGGTGAGGTAACATGACAGAAATCTAAATCATCACATCTAAACATGAAACACTTTCTGCCCTGCAACCCCTCTCCACTCGCCCGTCCCTCTACCACTGTCTTTCTCTTTTCTCCTCTTCTCTATCTCTCCCCCGACGCCTCGTTCTGGTCTTCTTTCAGTGAAAATGTGTAAAGCAATGAAAGCTTTAACCACTAGAAGGCGCTGCTGGATAATTAATATACTTTCAAACAGCGTCATAAAGCGTGTTTTTAATTACAGCATTGCCATCCACACTACACACTACACAAACACAAATATACACACTCACTCACTCTAACTTCACTAATACTACACTTACTGCACACACACACACACAAACACACATACACACACATGCACACACTGGACACACACACACACACACACACATACACTGCACTTACTACACACACATTCCAAACCCTACACGGTCATACTACACCTTTATAAACAATTCAGTATTCATCCTGTTCTAGTAATAATCAAGCGACTACCAGTTGCACCACTGAGTACTTTTGAGGAACCGTCCCCATACACTGCTCCTCGGGCACTGTTTAGCTGTTTAGCTGTGAATGGGGGAAATGCAAAGAAAGAATTTCACATTGTTCACACTGTGTACTG